>RJWH01006399.1:0-33193 GCA_004363575.1 Solenodon paradoxus
TCGGTGGCCCCCTTGGGCTCCCTCACAGCCCCGCCTCCACCGCCCACCCTGCCACCCACACCCCCAACACCCGCCACCCAGCCCGCCCACCCACCTCTCCGTTAGGTTCGTTTCACTATCCACAGAAGAAGGAAACACAGTTTCAGAGAGAATTTAAGATTTACTGATACACGTGCAGGCAGACCATGTCCGAGACGAAAATGGCAGTTTTCTTGAGCAAGAGCGAGTTCTGCTGTGGTCCCTGGGCGGGGAGGCTGCAGATCTGCCCAGTCTCGGCGCGCGGTCGGTCCTCAGGGGGCTGCTGACCGTAGACCATCCAGAGAGCAGTGTCGCGTCTGCGTTCTGGACGCCGTCCGTGGGGCGGCTGCAGGAGGATTGTCTTCGCACAGAAAAGCTTCAGGCTATTGAAGGTGGTCGATTTTTGTAAGGCCTTAGACTCCCGCAAGGTCCGAGACGCGCCCCACGCCCCGCCACACTCCGGTCACCGCCAGGCTGGCCTCCTCCACCTGGGAGCGGGGCCACTGACCCCTCAGCCTAGCTCAGGCTCTGGAGAGAGGGTCCCCTCGTCCTGGCCGCACCCCGACCTTGCCCAGCACACACCACTCAGCGCTCCTGACGGGCCAGGTCACTGTGCCGCTGTCTGTCCGCCCTCCACACGTGTGCGTGACACCCACCTGCCTTCCAGAGACGATCTACGTGGCTTCCACACCGTCATGTGAGGTATGTTACATACAAAACACATGCTTGCCTGTTAATCTCCACTTCCAAAGGTGACCGCCATGAAGAACTTTCTCCAGGTTTCTTCACGCCTGTGTTCCTGCTACTTAGACAAGATTCTGAGACACAGGAGACCCTGGGTCCATTTGGGGAGGGAGGAAGGAGGGACAGGAAGGAGGGAGACAGAGGGAGAGAGCCCCCACATTTATTGGAGCCCCTACAGTTTTGGGGGCCCCCTACGGTTAGCACTAAAAGAGGCTGTAATGTCAAATAAAAAGGTGTTTCAATGGCTAGTCGGGGTCCCGAAGGCTCGTTAATCGGGAGAAGATGCGAAGGCTTTCGTTTTGCCGAGAGCTTTCAGCCAAGCAGACGGATGAGACACGCAGAAGGACGAGGCGAAATCCGCAGCCGTGTGTGCGTGGTAGAGGCTCAGGCTCCTGGCAGACGTGCGCGGCAGGCGCGTGGAGGCCGCACCTCAGCCCCCGGGACCGCGTCCCCAGGCGACAGGGCTCTGCAGAGCCGACGGGCTGCATTTGGGCGTAGGGCCTGCTGCAGGCTTCCAGAGCAGGGGGCTGGTTTGGGGGAGCCAGTGGGCCCCCCTTCATTTCCCCAAGCTCGTCCAGCCAGACATGCCACCTGGAAATGGGCGCGCCCTCTTCGTTCTATCAGATAAGTTACCCATATTTTCATGAGAGCTTCTGGGCTCCAGGCAGGGACAGATGTGAAGCATCACCTGGTGCCCAAAAGGCACGTGCGGTCCAACATATCCCACAAACTTTGAATGTTGTTTTCCTCCCAAGTTCAGCTGCAACACTTTCTCCCGGTGCGTCCTGGTGGAGTGGCCGTTAGGTCCGCCGCCTCTGGCCGAGCACAGTCCACAGACATCCCAAGGGCCGGCCCAGGGGAAGCAACCAGCATGAAAATGAAATAAAAATATTCTGTGAACGCTTCTCCTGCCCTCTCTTCCTCACCGCCGGCCCGTCCGCTTATCTCATTCTTACCTGCACCTTCTCTTTAAAATTAAAAAGCACACTTTCCCCAGTGACATTGCATTGATTGACTATAATATAAGCCTAAAGCCCAGCCAGGGCGCGACGGATGTCCAGAGCACGCTGCCCTGTTGAGGATCAAAATCCTACAAAGTGCTGGTCGGGTTCTGCTGACAGATGATGTTACGTTAGAAAGACCTTTTTTTTGGTTTTCTAGTTTTCGCCCCACACTTTTGCCAGATTGCTGGCATCGCCCTGTGATGAATCACGCAGCGGCGCCGTCCACAGGCGGGCAGGAGCACCTCCCGACCAGCTCACAGAGGTCAGTGCCGCCCTTCTTCCAAGACACAGTGAGTTCAACAAGCTGTCAGGGGTGGGGCGCGGCCTGTCAGCGTGCACAGCGGGACATCACCCAGGGGCACATCACCCAGCGGCCTCCGGCTGAGCCCTGTGCCGACCGCAGAGACGGTGGAGGGGAGCGGGCACCACCAGTCTCTGGGGCTTCGTCCAGGTAGGCGCCACACGGGCCCCTGGCGCAGAGCTGGAGCTGACCCGCCAGCGGCCCCGGGGCTGCTGGGGCCAGACGCTGGGATCCGTCCTCGAGAGGCCCCGCCTCTGCTTGTGAAATCCCTAGAAGCAGTGACGATGCAAGAAGGCCCCCGATGGCTGTCTCTCAAGTCACTCGCACTGCAAGCCACCAAGTGCTCTCACCTCGCGAGGTGTTGCTCCTGCATTCACAAGGGCTCAAGTGAGTGGACTCAGTCCCAGGCGGTGTCGCGACTGCACCAGCCTGCGTGGGCGGCTCCTCCTGCCTGCCTTCCGTGCTCAGCGTCCCTCCAGTTACAGAGTTAGGAGCCTCCCTGGCCTCCCGCCTGCCATCGCTCCTTCGAAGTAGGTTTCGGCCGCAGCCCTGCCTCAGACCTCCGGAAACAAGGTTGAGACACGGGCCCACCGGGACGCGTCCAGCCTCGGCGGAAGGCGAGGGGTTCGGGAACTTGACTCGGGTGTTGCCTGCAGCGGGACGGCGGCACCGACTGGGCCAGTGGCACCAACCGGGCCAGCGATGGCGGCTTGCTCAGAGCGTTCCAGGGCAAAGGCGTGTGGCGCTGACCCCGAGGGCGTTGGCTCAGCGTTCACTGAGCGTGGGCGTCATGAGCGAGCCCTGCAGTGAAGCAGGCCGCCCTCCTCCAGAGCTGGACCCCATGGGACCCACCTCGCAGCAGGGAGACGGGCCGACATGCACAAGGCTGGACACGAAACCAGTGCTGGGGACGGTGGAGCGAAGGGTCGCCAGCACTGTGGGTGGGATGCAAACTGCTGCAGCCTCCTGGGACAGCAGCACGGAAGCCCTCAGGCCAGTAAAGATGTGTCCGCACCCCGGTGTTCACGGCAGCACGGGCCACGGAGCCAGACGCAGAAACCACCTGCGTGGCCGTCCACGTGCTGGATGGAGACGCCGCGGGCTGGAGACTCCATGGGTTCCACGCCGCTGCTGAAAGGACGAAACTGCACCCTTTGCGGCAGCCCGTCTGGAACTGGGTGGGTCGTGGGAGGTGAATGAGCCAGAAAGGAAACGACAAACACAGGATGGGTGAGTCACGTGGAAGACAGTGGAAGAAAACGAAGAAACGGACAAATTTCAACATAGCCACAGACTCAAGACGGTGGCTACGCGGGGAGGCAGGTGGAGGGAGGGCACAGGTGCAGGGGAAGCGCCGGGCTCCGCGGTGGGTGTGCGGGAAATCACTCGGCCTGAGGCGCCATTTCAGGGTCCTAAACGCACACGACAATGTAAGCCACAGAGCTAATTAAAACAATTAAGAAAGGAAACCGTGCGCACGAGGAGGCCCCTGAGAAGAAAGCCAGTGGGGAGGGATGGGGCAGCGGGAGGTGTGCTGAGTCGCAACTTGTCAATAGTCCTGTGACTCAGTTTACCTGCATCATGCAGAACATTCCACGTGTCCCACCCACCCTGTCAGTCTCAGTGTCCCGCTCTGTACTGGGGCACCCGAGAGCCCAGCCCCAGGCCCCACGAGGGTCACCGCTGCTGGGACTCAGCCCCGGGGTCACACCCGCCCTTTGCAGACAGTGGCCCCGAGTTCAGGGCTCTGCCTGCTCCCTGAGGGCAGCCGCCTCTGGAGCCCGTCAGAGCACTTTGCTACAGAAGACACGAGGCAAGGAACAGACTCAGATGTGCAGAGCTGCCGCGACGCGCGGCCACGAGGCCAGCGCCTGCCTCAGACTGTGCTAGTGCTGCGGCTGACACGCTTTGCTTGTGAGCAATTTCAAGGTTGACGGGGTACAACTGTCAGACATTCTCTCGGTTCCTTGTCGTTTCTCCCGTGGCTGCCTCAGGAGGACGAGTGTCAGATCCTCCCCTCACATCTCACGCGTCACACAGACCTTCCTGGGGACGGGGACGGGGACGGCTGGTCCTGCTTGAGATGCGCAGGTGGCTCGTGGCCCCACGCAGCGCAGACGCGCCCGCCGCCCACGCCCCCTGTGAGCTCCGCAGACAGAGCGTCGGCCTCGGGGACGGAGCTGCTGCCAGCAGAGTGCCCGCACTCCGGAGTGCCAGAGTCAGGCCACCCTGCGCTCAACTCTGCTCAGACACTGTTCCTTCTGCCCGAGAGTGAGAGGTGCCGGGGGCAACAGCATGAGAGAGGGCGGGCGGGCGCCAGCTTTGCCTGTGCCCGGTGGGGAAGCCTGGACGAGTCCTCTCCCGCCTGGCTGTCCCCATCTCTCCACCTGCCACCCCGAGTGATAGGACGGCCCCTTCGGGGCATGAGGTGCTCCAGCCCCGTAGCACTTTCAGCATCGGTGTGGGGCCCCCACAGCTGGCACAGGGGCTGGTGTCGGGCTGCACATGTCGCATTTCCAACACAGCAGCTCATTGTCCTGCCCCCTGTGCCCGGCAAGGCTTCACGCGCCTGCATCCCCGCGGGTCCTGTGGCCTAGGGGACCTGGTCTGTGTGGGCTCCTCCCGTGGACAGTTATGTCTTTATGGAAGAGCGTGTGCCTGCAGAGAAAGATCTCTGAGGACACACACTGATGTCACCACGATTTTCCCCAGGGAGTGGGCACAAGGCACGTGCTAACCTTGTACTCTATTGCGTGATGCGGCTTTTTGTGAAAGAGGCACTCACGTGGGCACAGGGTTTCTGCAGGACACACACTGCACCACACGCACGCGGGTGCATTTACGTGCCATGAAGCGCAGACAGGACTGCGCGACACCGACCACCAGGTGCGGAGGACGAGGCTGCTGCTGAGAGGAAGCGGCTTTTATTCAAGTCCTTGAGAACTGGGGGGTTCGGCGCGCTGTATCCCAAAACCGCCATCTCGTTCCACAAATGGGTGAGGGCTTTTTAAGGGACAGGGTCCCGGAAGGGGCTTTGGGAGGAGAAGGGCTGGTGTGCTGGGAACAAGTCTTTGTCATCACTGGTGGAGATGAGGCTGCTCCTGCACCAGCGTCTCCACGTTTGATCTGAGTGCTCTCCTCCGGGGTCGGGTTTTTTGCAGCAATGAGCGTGAGCGCAAGCAAAATGCAAGAAGGCAAAAACGAGAAAAGCAGACTAGCTGTCTGTGCTACCGGACGTGTCGGGGCTACTTCGGTTGCATCCGCAGCCTTGCGGCAAGAACCAGGGAAGCGCCATCATGCGCACACGGGGCACACGGCGCCCGGTCCCAGGCCGCTGCCAGCAGACTGCCTGGGCCTTCAGGTCCGTGCAGCCGGCGCCCCTGCTGGAGCAGCAGTTAGGTCATCCGCCTTCGAAGGCGTGCAGGCCACACATCCCTGGGTTCAAGTCCCGACCAGGTCGGGGGAAGCAACCGGTGTGAACAACTGAATAAGACTAGAATCAGTGCTTCCTCCTCCCCTCGCTTCCTGCCTGCTCACCTTCACACCTGCCTGTGCCTTCCCTTTAAAAACAACAAAGATCAATGACAGCACACAGTTGAGGGGGCCTTTGAAAATGGGCCCCACCTGGCGAAGAGACAGTTTCGTGGGCTTCTTCATGGGACCCCCCGAGGGGAAGGGCCGGGGACAGGCAACATGGCTGCTCCATCACCTGCTGGCAGCCGGATTCTGGGGTGAAGACTCAGCAGGGGACACTCGCCAGTGCCCATGCCAGCCTGGTACTCAGGACACATCCTGTACCAGGATGCGGGGTCCCATCTGGGGGCCCACATTCCTCCTCCCTGCTGAGCCCGCACCCCACTTCCTCTGCCTGCCCTCCCGTCTCCTGGGGGCACATCCGCCCTCAGACCCAGTCGCAGGCCTGACTTTCTCAGTGGCTGGCGGTGGGGCTTGGGGAGCCAGCAACCTCTCAGGGCTGCCACCCCGTATCTCAAAGCACCCAGGTTCCCGGTGGCAGTGACCGTGAAGAGTTAAGCAGCAAAGGCAGTTCTGGAGGCCGGCGCGGGGTGGGGAGGAGTCGGCATCATCACCCACATATCTCCACCTCCCTGTCAAGGGCCTCATGCTCCCTCCTTCATCCTGTGAGCGGCTTCCCCTGGGGGGATCACAAGGATTGATCTCTGCATCCCCCATCCATACCCACCTCTCTGGAGCCGGGAAAAGCCTTCCCTTGCTCTTTTTCAAGGACAAAGAACTGCAGGCTCGGACCTGAGCCAGCCTGGAATCCCAGAGGAAACAGTCTTTGCAGAAGGAACCGATTAATCAAAGAGCGAATAGAAGGGCCCACGGGGCCAGGCAGTTCTCATCACTGCTGTGGGCACACGGCTCCTGGCTGATCGGGAGAATTCAAGTCCAGATTCCATCATACTGGAGACTGTGGAGCAGCCTCCTCCTGGATAATGCGAAGATCCACTCGGTCACCTGACATTCACCCAGTCCCTCGTGCAGAACATTTGAGGCACAAGGCAGAGGCGGGCGAAGTGGGGAGACTGGGAAGACAGTGAATTAATGTCGAGCGCCTGTAGAGCCTTTGGGCATTCATTGATTGATGCCTTCATTCATTCATCAAGGAGCACTCATTGATCAACTGAGTCTTTCATGCGTCTGTTTGTCAGAGAGTATCATAGATTGATTCATTCATTCATTCATTCACTCATCAGAGTACTTATTTTTGATTCCTTCCATCAATTCATTCTTCAGAGTACTCATTCACTGCCGAAGTATCAGCTTCACTTTTATCCTGCCCAACTTCTTTTCCATAGAACTAATCCTCTTCTAAAATACGGACGAATGTCTCCATTTATTGAGTCTCTGTGGAGCGTGTCCCGAAGCAGGGATTGGAAGTGGGCCAACCATTGCTCAGCTGAGTCTTCGCCCGATGGGCACATCGCTGCACCAGTCAGAACTGACCATCAGTCTAATTTCCTGAATGGCCCTCGCCCTGCACTGATGGATTCCGACCCTGACTTTTCTCGTGGAGCAGGTTGAGAACGCCCTCATCTTTCGATGTGCCGTACCCCAGGTCGGCAGCTCAGAGCACGATTCAAGACCTTTGTTTCTTGGGGTGAAGTCATTAAACCCCATGGAAGGTCTTGACATTTTGCTTCAATCCAGGCTTGTTTATTCTGGAGCCACAAATTGCTAAAACAGAACAACAAATGAAAGGCCATCACTCCAGCTGGCTCCAGTTGGGTGATTTGTTGTTTAAGTTCCCATGTGGTTAGGAGTCTGGGGGAGCCCAAAATTGCCACCCCCCCAAATCGCTTTGTCAAAAGGATTATTTAGGGGGTCGTAGAGCCTGGGTGGCAGTTGCCCTTTTCTAAGAGACATTCATCAGGATAAAGGACACTCTCCCTTTGAAAGCATGTCTCCTGCGATGCAAAGGGAAGGCCTAATCTCCCTCATCCTATCACGAGAAGGCAGAACTTCCACCAAGACCCGTGTGCCAGAGGAATTGGGAAATGTACAGCGGTGACCTGGCGGGCAGGAGGGACCGGGCACCGGCTGTCCACAGGCAGTGTAACCGGTGAATCCACGTACGCGAGCGCGTGATGCCGCACTCACGGGAGGGTGTGAAAGACGGAGCCTCACTCAGCCTTTTGGATAGGACCCCACTGAGCCCTGCTGGCCTCGGTGTCCCGTTTCCTTGCTGGACCTTCTGGTGGCAGACGCTCTCCCGGCCTCGTCCTGTGAAGGTATTTAAGGGGGTGACCGCAGCCACATGGGTGAGCTATTCAGTCTTACTGGGTTTCTCTCCTGAATACACGAGGGATCCGAGTTATTATTAAGCTTGTTTTGTTTCTTTCTCTGTCATCTGCCTGATGTTGATGTGCTTGTTGGCGAGCGTAGAAGACTCTAGAGGGGCCAGACAACCCCTCTGCACCCACAAGGGCTGTCATCGGGGTCACGGGGAAGGCCTCGCTGCCGCTGGTGCTCGGGAAGCTTGCACGTCCAGCAGGGAGAGCCCGGGGCTGGCGGTGCTGCCCAGGGTCGCTCCCGGGAGCCCCGCGGAGGCCTGGCTGCTGGGCGCGGCCAGTTCCCTGTGGGTGGCTTGTTCTCTCGGAGTGAAGCCGAGAGGGCGCTCTCTTCTTCCATGTTCCCTCTGGCTTTCCTCCTTCTCTTCCTCCACTCTGAGTGTCCACACCCATTTTGTTCTGTCTCCCGGAGCTCCTCCTCCTGTAGAAAAACCCAGCGCCCCATTCCCTGATGGAGAAGGGACACTGTCCTCTGTGCTGGCCTCGTCCTTCCGCTGCTGCCTTTCGACGTGCAGATCGGTGTCACTGAAATCGAAGCGATTTTCCTAATAAGCAAAGCTGCTGGTTTTTAAACTCCACACTGCTCTGATTTTCATCAAGTCCTTTCAGCCACGTGTCATGGTCGCCCCTATTTTGGTAAAACTGGGCTCCCCTGGGCAAACCAGAGCGTGTCTCTAAGGAGAAAGAGCTCCGAGGGGCGTCTGCAGCGCGGAGGGGCCGGGGCACCGCCCACCCTTGAGTGCCTGTCCTTGCGTATTGAACTGGAGGGAAGCCATTTGCTGCTTTTCTGTTTCCTGTTTTAATGAAGGGGGATAGCTCACCCCCACTGGCCCCTCAGCAGGCCCCCCGGCCCTGGCGCGCCCCGCTGGTGGAAGGGACGTGGGTCTCATTGGCTGGGTGTCTCTGCTGAGTGCAGCAGAGGCCTTGGGGCAGTGCTCACGGTGTCACACACCCAGGCCGGCGGGTGTCCTTGTACCTGAGAAGGGCTAATGCTGCAGCCATAGCGCAGGGCTAGGAGCCTCACCAAGCCCATCCCACTGGGGCGAGTGACGGGGCAGGTCACACGAGGGGGCAGTGGGGACGTTATTGGGGTCCTGACCCCACAGCACACATGTGAGCCATTGTCATGGCCTCAGGAGGGAGCTCCGTGACTCTACACACCGACCCAACTTCTCGTCTCAAAGGGGCAGCGAGGACAGCCCCAGTGACTCCTGGGGACAGCCTAGTCCATCTCTCCAGTGAGGGTGGTGAGGCTGAGCCGGCGCATCGGACAGGAGGCAGGACGGTGACTGAGTGGAGGCAGGGCCCCCTCACCTTGAGTTGGATGCTGGGGGCAACCAGCTTGCTCGAGGGCCTCAGAGTAAATGGAAAACACGCATGAGGCCACCTCATACACACATGGCATCCCTGTGACCCTGGCCGTTGGACAGTCGTTGCAGACAACAGGCCAGATGGGGTCTAGGGGAGGATAAAGAAGTCTGACCAGGCTGAGTGGTTCTGACCCATCCTCGGCCTGAGCGGGCACAGACGTAGGATGACTGGCGGGGACCCTGCACCTTCACTGTTGGACGTGTGTGACAGACCTACGGGGAAAGACACCGAGACAAGGGAGTTGATACGCTCTGAGGCACAACCTGATTGTCCCCTGGGCAGGCTGGGAAAAGCTTTCTGAGCAGAGGCAGAAGGAGCAATGAGGGAAGCTGTGTGAGGGGGCTTTTAAGGGGGCAGTCGCTGACTAGCAGGAGGGGCTCGAGGTGGAATCCAGTAAGGCCACCGCTGAGCTGCTGACTTAGGGGCAGGGAGTCGTGGGCTGGAATGTTAGGGAGCCCAGAGGGTGGGGTGGAGTCCTTGAGTTCGGTCAGCAGGAGGGCGTTGAGCAGCATCTGATCGTGCTGTTCAGGCTGCAAAACATTCCGTTTCTCGTGCTTGGCTGGAAAGTGAGAACTTGCAGTCCTTTTGCCTCTCTCGACTACCCTTGGATGAGCCTCGTGGCTGCTCGGTGTGCAGAGCAACCGGGGTGAAGAAGCTGGTGCTGGTGCAGTGGCCCTGGACTCCTCCCCAGCACCCGCTGACCAGTCACCTCCAGGTCCTCAAATGAAACCCAGTGCAGACCCTGAGCACAGCACCTGGGGAGACGGTGCTTTATCAGGCTGTCTCCTCACTTGTGACAAGGAACAAGCCTTCCCTATCTGTCGGAACTAAAACAGAGCGCCCCAAGTCTCTCGGAATTGTTCTGCCGTCCATGCCCCACGCTGACAGGGAGAGTCAAGCACGGGGAGGACAGTCCACAGGCAAAGGGGAAGCTCCTGTTCTAGCCCTGCAGCCCTTCCTGTCATCAGAGACACCGTCTGCCACCCCTCGGCCTCCACCCGCCTCATCCAGACATGGTCTCTCGTCTCCATCCTCCAGAAGAAGGTAGAAAGGGGGGTTCTGTATCTTTACTTTCAGAGTAAGGAGGAGTCATTCCTTCTTGCCACGTGAGACCCCTCTTCCCCCCGACACCCCAGGTCCCCTTTCCAGGACTCAGCTCAGGTTATAAATGTGGGTCTGCCCAGCTACTCCAGAACTGATGACCATGCAGATTCCCCACACGGACGCTATTATTACATCTGGGCTTTTCTCCTATTAATCATGCCAGGCATGTGGAGTCACGCCCCATCCTCTGCCATCAGAGCCCCTCCCTTGTCGGGGCACAATAGGTGAGGGCCTGCTGACTCCCCCAGTCCTGCTTTTCTGTGAACAGAGATGAGGGCGAGAGGCTGGGGAGGGGGCACAGGCCCTGTGTGGGTCTCCAGCACCGGCTCCTCCCCAGCAGGAGCCCACAGCAAATCAGCGCCCCAAGGGCCGTGGCCTGTGAGCCCTAGTGACTCAGGCGTCCAGCTGGCAGCTGGGGCAGGGACCACAGACAGCCTCCGGCCTTGGTTCTGGGTTCAAGGAAGGGGAAGGAGGAGGCTGTGGGGGCGGGGTACAACCAAAATTAAATAAAAAGCACTTTTTCCTCTTCTTCCTCCTCACCCTGCCTTCTGATGAGGGGACAGCAGAGCTTAAAGTCTATAAAGCATTAGGATAGCCAGACAGATGCTTTTTTTTAATGTTAGAAAAGCCATCTTGCACTAAGGTAAAACCTGTGCCTTGTCTTAAAAACCAGGCCCTGAGGGCTGAGAGGCGACCACGCCTTGACCCCAGCATTCCAACAGACAATGGACCATGAATTCCAGCTGAACAGCCCACCTCTGCACTGCACTGCTGACCATTCACAGCCTGTGGCTCAGACCTGCACGTCTGGCCCAGGGGACAAAGTCCCAGCTGTGCGGAACCACAGGTCCGCACCTGCAGCAGACCCCTAGAAAACCCGATCGGTCCCAGGTCTCCGGGCTGCTGCTTTTCTCTGCTGCTTCAGCCGCTGTGCGTTTTCCTGAAACTCGTGAACACGGCGCATTTCGGTGCCCGTCAGACCACACTTCCCAGACCAACGAGGGACTGACCGACAGAAAGCAAGTATGTAGATATATAAAAAAGCTAAGGCAGCTTGCTGGGGGACTCCACCCAGGTAGAGTTAGTCATGTCAAATGGGCTTATAAAGACCCTTCCTTCACTAGCAGGGTCTCTAGACCCGCCCCGGTTACACCTGCATTCATGCCAGGCGACCCTGCCAGCTCTCGAGGACCCCAGCCAACCTTAGCAGTTCTCGCAGCTCTTGAGGGAGCAGCAGCTCCTGGTTATACCACGAAGGGAGGAGTTCTAACCCCAGGTATATAGGAGACACCGTATTACCTAACATATGGAGTAATTAAGGCAGACACACACGCCACACGTGGGCGCTTCATTCTCTGGCCTTCAGGGAGTTACAGTCGCTATTGCTAATTCTCATAAACTTGCCCAGTGATTCTGGCCACCTGGCCACAGGGTCCAGTGACCTGCAGAGAAAGGGCGGGAGCATCCAGGGGTGTGTCCTAGATGCAGGCTGCTCAGCTGAGCTCCGCCGGGGGCAAGGGGGCGTGTCTTTCAGGTTTTTCCAGTTAATTTACTATTCAGACATCTGCACACTGCCCTGCAGAGTCCCCTTGCTGCTGTTCCCGTGTCAGATGGACTCTGCGTCTCATAAGGGTGTCCCACTCACTGCCCGCCATCACTTTTTCTCTTTAAAAATAAAAATAATAAAACAGAATGTCCTGATGGAGCCGTGGTTGGATCAATCACCTCTGAAGGACCCAAGTCACACAAGCCTGGGTTCGAATCCAGGGGAAACAACCAGTGTGAAAAATGAAATAAAAGTAAAATAAAATGCTTCTTCTTTCTCTTCCTGCCTGTCTGCCCACCTTAGTTGCCTTCATCCCTAGCTGTACGTTTCCTTAAATAATAGATAAATAAATAAAGCACACAAGCGAAGTAACCATGGTCATTAGTCCCAGGGGTGCCCCTGTGTGGTGCCTGCTCAGGACTAGCCGGCAGTAGGCAGATGGCTGCTGCGGACAGGCAATGAGAGCAGCTGTGCTGTGGGGCTTTGTGGCATGTCCCAGGAAACGGGCACCTGCGTGATGCTGTCCAGCCCCTCTGGAACTGAATGGGGTAAACACATCACTTTAAGTTTGTCCCTTTTCAATTTTCTTGAATTTAGCAAGCGAGGATAAACTACTACTCTAAAAAAAATCTGAATGACTTCATAATTTGCAAGAGAATAGCGCACATTAACACCAACACTTTGAGACACAAACTCATTAAGATGTAAAATGAGTCTCTTTGCACATTAGCGCCCTCAACACACCCTGCAATGAAGCGATAAAACTAATTGATGGAGGTTAGTTCCCGCTCTTGACATTCAGAGAAGACCTTGCTTCTCTGCTAGGCTTCCAGAAGCCGTGCTTAGCTAGGTCCGGAAACACCTTTGCAAATGAATACCTGACCCGGCGGGGCGGGGAGGAGAGCAATTCAGCAGCAGAACCCAGCAGGAGGAGCTGAGAGCTCCAGACCCAGCTGGGCTGGGAGTCACAGAGTACCGGGTGCTGTCCCTTCCAGGGCTCTTAAAACCGGTTCTTGGTTTCAGCTATGAAAGACAGAATCTCCTATCATGCTGACCTGGGCACGAGGCTGTACTTCTGCGGCGTTATTCAGATGTTTGGTGCTGAATTTCCCAGAAAAAAGAAAAGAAGAAGAAAAGCCAAACCAAAGACACCTGCTTTCTGCAATTAGCTGGGACTGGTATTTAGGTGGTTCCTTTTCCCTGGTGAAGTGGTCTGTTTCATTGAATTTCATACATCGAATTTGCTTCAGCAAAATGGCTTGGTTTTGATATGGAGGCTCTGGGGCCCACGGGACAAGCAGTTCAAGCAAGAATTCTTGAGCTTTCGAGCGCAGTTTTGTAAATTTATTAGAGAACATGGAGGGGACAGAAAGTGAAGCAGGAGACCGTCTCCTGGGCAGGGAGGGCTGACCCCATTGCTCTGAGGTTCCTACATTCATCCCCTCCCTTAGCCTGGGGAAGGGCTACTGATGAGAAGGGACTGCTTGTAAATATTGTAAGGTTTTTTCTGGGCTCCGCGAGGAGAAAATTTCAATCAGACAGAAAGCAGAATAGTCAGGGCTTTATTGGACTTTGCGCTCCCGAAACTCCCAAGTCCGCAAAACGGGCCTGGGGAAGTCACGAGGGCTTGGAAGTCGCGCCCAGAACAAAGGGGTACCGGCAATTTCGCGGGCTTCCCATATGGCCATTGGGATTGGCCCTGTGAATCCAGGTGTGGGGGTTGCATCCCTTTTCTGACGTCATCCACCTTTTTCCCGGGCTTGGCTGCCGTTTTCCCGGGCATGGCCGCTGCTGCTTTTGTCCCTGGGCCAGCCTAACAAATATCAGACCAGGCCATGGCTGCAGGTGGCTCCAGGTGAGATAGGAAGAGAGAATTCGAGTTTAGTTCTAAAAGCCTCCAACCCAAAAGGAATTTATGGTTCAATCCTGTCGGCAGCTCCCCAGCCTCCATGTCTGTAGCAGCTTCCAGCATTTTGGTGGTCCCGGCTCCTTTTGTCTTGGGTAAAGCATTAAGGTGATGATTGCAGGACTCCTGAACCAGGACATCAGCTTTGTCCTCTTTGACCTCCAGAGCTCAGGGAAGGGCCTGTGGTGCGACTCAGATAGGCAGTTTCCCATTCTGAACTCTATCAGTGTCAATAACCATAAAGCAGAAAGTTACATTTAGGGAAGTGAATGCTATAGCATTAGTAGATTTGTTATTATCAATATGCAACTTACAGGGTGAGTGAAAGCGGACATCGGTGAAGCTATCTCTTTCAATGGAGCTGAAGTTTCCTATGGAGAAATTGTATTGCCTGTCCATTTGAACTGGGCCAGACACCTCTGAACTGGGTCAAAGTCTCCATATTGAGCCAAAAGTAATTGTTTTAACCCAACAGTTGTAGGAGAAGTTGTCACGGTGGAGGAGAATGGGTGATCATGGACTTCCATCCAGAAGAGAGAATCTGTCAGTTCCACTTTCGTCCTTTCTGGAGAATCTGTAACACTTATGCACAGCCAACAATAGTCTAAGCTTGTTTGCACCCCTTCTTTAACATCATCATCCTGTTTTCTTTCCATAAAAAACTCCTGTATTTGTCCCTCTTCGGGAGCACATTTTAGGTTTTTGGACTGAATCTATGTCCTCTGAGGGGTCTTTGTGGGGTTCGGGTCTCTCAAAGAACCCACGACAGAGTCAGGTGAGTGAGCAAACAGATTTAGAGGGTAAAGGAGGGGAGCCGACCAAGGTTGGTCCAGACCCCGTGGGTTCAGGGTCGCTCCACGGGGTCGCATCAGACAGGTGCAGGGAGTAAGCAAGCTCAGGGTTCATAGTGGGGAGCAGAGAGAGGGAACAGAGCCAGCCAAGGGAGGCTGAGACTCCTGTTAACCTTGCCTGAAGCTGGGGTTTTAATGAAAAAACCCACATGGTGAGGAAGGGGGATGGAGAGCAGGTCAGGCCAGGCTTCAGGTCCTGAGTGGGCAAGGTGAAGTCGTCCTTTGAAGTTATGGGTGGACTTCTCCAACCATCACCGCTTCTTTATTTCTTTGTGGAGGGTCAGTCCTGGTCACACCCTACATGTGGGACACATCTCGCATATGAGACTGTCCATCGGTTTTCCTTTATCCATCCTGATGATCACGCACATTCCTTTTCTCAGCTGGTGGCTCCAGGGACATTCACTGCCCTAATGTCCGAACTTTGATCCCTGGCCTGAGGCTTGCTCTTGTGGGGTCCAGACACCTTGTGCTCATTTTCTCACCATTATCTGGTTCACAGCCATCTTCATTAATTCAATACACCAGGCTCTGCGGAGAACACATGTCAAAAACAAGACGAAGTGTCAAGACAATGACTTTAGACTGACACCTTCACTGTCCACTCAAGCACAGAGCTTCCTCCTTAGATAAATCCTCTGAGATCATTATGAAACAAAAAGTCTACGATATTAAGCAAAACCAAACAAAATTAGGCCATTCTGTTGTAAACTAAAGACTGTCGTAAGTCTTGGGCTACCCACCTCTGGCCAGAGCATATTTTAAATGTAATTGAGGCATCAATGTCTTCCTGTTAATTGGAGACACGTTTTTTAGAAATAAATATTATAGGGAGTCTGCTTCATGAACACACTAGGCAGACTGGGGGTCGTGCCTCCCTTCAGAGACAGTCTGCGTTTGAACAAGTGTCTTGGAAACACCCATTCCCTAGTCTGTGTGTAGAGCGGGTGGGGTATCTACGCTTACTCGTGACCTTGCGGGAGTGGGCAGGACCATGGGCCCCGCCCTGCCTCTGCCCCTGGGGCTGGAGCCCACCTTCCATCTCAGGCTACAGTCCTGCTGCGGACCTCCAGGAGACAGAACCCAGCCTCAGTGGCGGGTCCTCTGGCCCGCCTCAGGAGGACCCTGAGGGAAGAACGTGGTGGCTGACTGGCTGCTGACGTTACCAGTGCTGGGACGTTCCATGACATCTCCATCCCCTGGACTCTCGTCATCTCTACTTAAATATTTAGGCCAACATGGCGAAGAAAGAACTGTGACTTGGCTCCATCTGGAGTCTCAGATGGCCTAGGGACTTTGAGAAGAATTTGGGGGTTGTATGCAGACTTGGAGGTGGAGACGAGTCTAAGGATCATGTCAAGGAGGGCCCTGGTGTGGGCAGAAGGTAGGAGGAGCGACATTGCGCATTCTGCCTGAGGAGTTTGGGGTCTTTATGAATCAGAGGATGGGACTGCATGACAACTGTGTCTCCTTAGAGACATGTCCAAGAGACTACAATAAGCCAAGGGTTCCAGGTGGACGTGACCAGGGAGAAGCTCCCAGAAATAGTGAGGTCCAAGGTCATGTTGAGGTCAGTGATAGGTAATCGTGATTTTCAGGATTCTGCTGTGCTTCCTTCCCTCATGACACCTGACATTCCTTTCATTTCTGACAAAACTCACATTCTCTTTGTTCCCATCCCCACCCAGATCTGGAACCCGGGTCTGTCAGGAAAACCAACAAGCAGCCTTTCTACCCTGAGTGTGTCTCGAACCCGTCAGTGGAGAAGCGCCGCACAAGATCTCAGCTGCAACCGCCCAGCCAGCAGGAGCCCTCCACCTGGATGAGCCCTCCCAAGTCGCCGGGGAAGAGGTGCAAGGCCCAGAGCTGCCTGAGAAAACGGGAAAGCCCTGTTATGCAGAGGATGCCAGGCCCGCTAAGAGGCCTGGGAAACCTCTCAACAACGGGGGCTCCTTGAGAGATGAGAAGGGCATCCTGGCTCCCGGAGTTCCAGACCTTCAGTCTGGGAAAGCTCCCAGCTGTGCAGGGAGCTAAGGCACTTCCTGCACCCCCGCAGCTGCTGTCCTCACCCAGAACCCTCCCCGTGCAGTGCTGAGTCCCCTGTAATCTGGCCCTCTCCTCCCTTGGAGAGTGAGTCAATCCATCGCTCACACACGGCTTTCTAGTGTTACTTGTGAATTCTCTCATACCGTGTCCCAGCCGACTCCACCTTAAATCCACCTCACGAGGTCCCTGGATGTCTTAGCCTGCACCTTCGCCAGGGGCCATGGAGAGGGGGTTCTGCACTCAGATGCTCTAAGATTTGGGAATCACTTCCAGTAGGTGGGTGTTCCAGCTCCAGGGACAGAGAGGGGAGCCGAGCCCCTGTGGGGACACGCTGCACGAAGCATGGCACACGCACTCGAAAGGATTCACACACTCAACTCACACTCACATATCACAATGCACAACCACAGGCACGCACACTCACAACGCACAAACTCATTCTAACACACGCACATGCTCGGACGAGGCACGCTCAGGATGCGTTCACACACATTTGCACTCATGCACATACCCTTAACACACACACACACACACACCAGTTCACAGCAGTCACGTATTCCCCAAACACCTGAGCAGCCTGTCTTGCTGGGGATGAGCAGTAGCACCATCTCCCTTCTGCAAGGCAGGAGGCTGGGGCTGAGGGAGAGGTCCGGTGTCACAGCCGGCACAGCAGTGCTGGGACTGTCGTCGCCCAGCCCTCTGCAGGCCTGGCCCATTAAATTCTAGCAATACTGGATTTTTTACTCTGTGAATAGAGTTTAGATCTCCTTTCATGGGGGCCATCTCTAATTCCTATGAGCAAGTGTTTTTGGAGTTTGTTTTTTAAGGAAAGGTGAAGGCAGGCATGAAAGTGAGCAAAGGCAGACAGGCAGGAAGAGAGAAGAGGGAGAAGCATTTGTACTGATTTTATTTAGCTGCTCATCTCAGTTGTTCCCTCTGGCCCCGGGGCACCAACCCAGGACCAAGGCGGTTATGTGGACGGCACCCTACCGCTACTCCACCAGGGCGCGCTATGGGGTTCTTAATATAAAATTCCTTCACACGTGTTAATAAACTTCTCTCTGAATGTGTTAGTCTTTCTTTACCATTTAGGTGACATGATGCACGTTTTTATCTAGATGTATTAGAGCATGAAAGAGTTGAATTAATAACAAAATCACCCACAGTCAGAAGACATTTTGTAAGCGCAGAGTCATTGTTAATAATTTTCTCTTGTATCAGCAAAAAGAACCCACGAAATGATGTCACTCATGTATAACGATCGTTTCTGTCTTTATCGCTTTGTAGGGGCGAAGGGAAAGTTTTCCTACCCCTCTGAGGCCGGGCAAATGGCCATTAGACATGATTCGTCGGGGAGGAACTCATTGCAGGACATACGTGTGGAGGACCGGCACAGCTATGAGGTCGCAGGGTGGGCCAGGCCTTTAACCTGTGCTGAACCTGGGAAGGGGGTCCGGGGTCCAGAGGAGAAGGCAGCAAGGACCCATTTTACTCCTAAAGTAAAGAGAGTGCAGGCTTCTTCGCAGATCCGCTTACACCTGGATTCTCTTTGCCGACAGGTTCTCCCAGGACGTGAGGAAACCAGCAGCGCTTCCAGGTGAGGGGAGGGGTGGAGTCTTAGGGAGCAGAGACGGCCTCTTCCATGTGGGAAAGAGCGAGGACTAGGAGCTTCTCCTTGGCCTCTGGGGTCGTCCTCCCTGGTCCTCAGCCGGCAGGAGTCATCATTCTGATAGTGCTCCCATCAGAGTGACGACTCTTTCACCTACAGGTCGAGTCTGAGAGCCGTGGGCCTGTTTCACCTCTTCGCTGTGCCTATCACTACCCAGAAAAGTAGTGAGGAAGGGTAACAGCTGAGCTATAATGGGTCAATAAATAACTCGGAAAACTATCAAAACTTCTATATAAAAATTACACGAACTTGAGAGAAATGATCACAGACAACTCTCAATGCCAGAAGAATAACTGGCTGCCATTCACAAGGACAGTAGGTTCTTGATGAATCAGCATTCAATATACAATTTCTGAACTAAAATGTTTCCCAGTCTAGATTAGCCAAGTAAATTCCGTCAAAAAAAAGGCTAGGTGACTGGACAAAACAGACGCCTGGACGTGGTCACTGTGAAGGCGGGAAGCGCTGGGAAGCACAGCATCGATGTCACCGACATGCCTCTGCCCCTCGGGGCCCAATCAGGAATGAAGCAGCAGAGTTCGGGGGATAAAGAAAGGGCGTTCATTGCTTTGCCAGCAAAGGTCACAGAGGCTCCCGCCTTAGACCGTGGCCTCCTGAGGGGAAGGGTCAGCTGTCTTCACAGGGTCAGCGCCGCCTTCTCTCTGTCCTCTGAGTCCAGTTCTCGTCCAGGCAGTGACCGCACATTCAGTTTGTCTCAGCATCAGCACAGTCTGCCTGTCCCTCAGCCTCCTTCCTAGCTTCCTGCGTCATCAGCGCCATCGCTTCTGTCCGTCCCTCGTGGTTTCTGTCCGTCCTCTGAGTGAACGAAGGTTGGAGATCACGTCAGTCACAAGGGGCAGTGAGCAGAAGGCTCTGGCTGTTCGGTGACCCTACGTCAGTCATCAGCTCTGCAGGCTTCTACACTGTCCATGTCGTCCTGTCTCCCGTGTCATCAGGAAGGCGTCTTCAGCTTGGCGTGAACCTGGCAGAGCTTCACCCTCCACGCGCGGCCCAGGCGCTCTTCGGGGTAGAACGTGGGCGGGAAGTGTCTGAGGACCCTCTGCTGCGTCACTGATTCAAATCAGGGAGCTGCCACCTCACCCCAGGATGCTGCTCGGCCACCGCACAGCCCAGACGAGACGCAGTTGGCTTCGCTGTGACGGTCGATACACACATAGCAGAGGGGACACCAGAGAGAAAGAGCACAAGGCAGCGTTTCCAGGAGAGGCTGAATGTACGGGGCTGGGGGGCGATAGATACCCCCTCAATGACCAAGTCTAGGAACTGTGGGCAGAGGGCCTCTGGGGGCCAGCCGGGGCCATGTCTGCCACACGGACGCTCCGTGGTTGATTGAATGTCCACGGGAGCTCCCGCCCCTGCTGGCACTGATGAGGGACGGCACCGGGAAGGCAGGGACCTTGTGAAGAAGGGAGCGGATTGCAGTGTTAACCGGGGAGGCATGCTGGAAACAGCTCAGCGCCTCCTCCCGCCCGGGAGGCCAGCTCCCCTCGCCCGGGCCTGTCTGGGGTGGGCTTGCAGAACTCTCGTTTCCTTCGCAGCCCCACACAGGTTAGCTGAAGCCACGAGCAAAAGTCCCCTTCCCAGAGCATGTGGGGTCTTCACTGGACGCAGGCCATTTTCAGCTTTACTGCCCGCGGAGATGGAAGTCTCTGTCTCTGTGTGTCCCTTACTCAATTGTCACGGGCTGTCTCGAGCGCCTCCAGAATCCTCTCTGGACCGAGTCCACACCTCAGGACACGTGTGTCCAGCGTGCACAGGCAGCAGCATGCTCAGCGTTACTCTGCAGCCGAGACGAGCCGGTTGGCAGCTCACAGCGCAGGTGCACGGCGCCCTGGTGTTGGGAGGTATGGAAAGTCGCCGTGTGCAAAATACCAGGTGCTGACTCAAAGGAGAGACCCCGCTGGGGTCACAGAAACGAGCAGATCTTTGTCTTCAGAGGAGGAAGGTGAGCGGGTGAACCTGTCGCCCAGCCTGGAGTGGGGGCAGGACAGGAGCCCAGGCTGCTGCGTCCTGGGCCAGCGTCAGGCCTCAGCGTCCTGGGGACAGTGCAAGGGTTCTGTGCCTAGAACCCACACACAGACATATGCACACCTGAATGCAGACCTTCTGTAATACACACATGCACTGTAGTTTCCAAATATGCTGATACTCCTGTGGTTCATAAAATGCAAAATCACCGCAAGGTGTTAATGATTCTTCTATTGTAACAGATTTCTTCAACTAGTGCTTATTAAAAGCACACCCCTCTCCTGAGTGGCCCCACGCTGGTTCCCTGGGAATGCCGAGAAGCCGTGCCATGCACTGCGCGCCTTGCACGCATTTCTGACTCCCCGTTCTGAGAGGAGCAAGACTAAGTTAGTGAAAAGAACACTGGAGAAGCCCCTTTCTCGACGAGGATAACGGAAATGTCTTGGGGTTGTGCTCATTAGCCCATCTGCCAGGGGAACAGTGAACACCCAACAGCTCTCCGTGAAAGGTGGCAATCACGCCGCTAACTCGTTACCTCTGAGTCCTACCTATGAGCCACCTTGTACTGAGCACAAAGGCGTGTAGGGAGAGGCGTCCTTCTGTCGAGGACGAAAGCTGCCTCCAGGCCACGTGACCTTTAGGTCCCGAATTACGAGTTGGCTCCAGAATCGAAGTCATAGGTGTCGTCGTTCTCTCCACCTGGAGTCTGTCGTCTTGGCTATGGAGGAAGGACAACTGTGTGGGTGAATGTGCTCCTGATTTTCAACGAACTCTTCGCTCAGCTGCAGCCCGGAGCTCGCTTGGACTGGGCAGCCCTGGCTGGATGTGTTCTAGTCGGAGCTGTTTCCCGACAGGCTTACAGCTGAAACACGGCATTGAAGTCACGCAGGAGCCCGTCCGGAGAATGTCTAGGCTTCCGAAGGAGAATGAGCGACGCTTCCTCAGTCAGAGCCGGGCAGACGAGGGTGCGGCAGCGTGGGACCACTGGGCGGAAAACAGTGCAATCACTTCTCCCAGCCGCCCCGCACGTGTGCAAACTGGAGTCTGTGAAACCTAAATGCTGACTTTTCCCCTTTAAGGCCTGGTTGGCTTCAGCAGGGAGAGACGGGACAAGCAGGTGTGGGCAGAGGTTTGCAGGGACACGGGGACGTGGGGAGTGGAGAGCAGATCTGTGCAGTGGGAAAGGGCCACGCAGAGCATCCTCAGCTAACCCCACGGAGACCGCGGGGATGAATGCCCTCCGGAGAGGCTGCCATCCTCATGGCATGAAGGACGCCCCTCTAACATGCCCTGAAGGCATGTTCCTGCCTTGAGGGGTCAGAACGGCTGCATCAAAGGGCCCGAGCTGGCCAAGTGTGGCCCACAAGAATGCAGGTAATAGTTAAATTAATGATGAAAAGAAGAGCTGGTCTTTATTGAGAATTTGCACACAGCGGACGCCAAACACAGCACCGCCATTGCCGTCATCTGCAAGCAGGCACGGCTCTGGGGCTGCCATCAGTCTCTGAGGCCCACTCCTTAGTGGCTGAGAACAGTGGAAATCTGTTTCCTCGCAGCTCTGCTGGTGAGAAGTTCAAAATCCAGGAGTGGTCAGGTGGTGTCCTCTGCAGCCTCCGAGGGGTCTGTTCCTGCCCTCTCAGCCTGCCATGACAGCTGGCCAGTCTTGGGTGGAAGCGGCCTCACTGTACCCTCCACCTGTTGTCACAAAGCCTGGTGTTCTGTGTCCTCGGCTGCTCTTACAAGGTCACCGTCTCGCTGGACACAGAGCCCACTCTGCTGCAGTCCGAACTCACTGTCACTCGCCACCCCTGCAATGGCCCTGTTGCCACATCAGCCCACATTCCAAGGTCCTGGCAATTGCAGTGTCTTCCTATGAACTCCAGGGACGCGAATCAGCAGTATTGTCCCTGCTCTTTTACTTGGGAAGAACTTGACAATATCAGCAAGCCCACCCACTGGTTGGAGCAGAGAGATTTTAATAAACAGAATTAATACGAAAGCACTGATCAGCACTAGGGGTTGGAACACAAGCCCTCAGGAGGAAGCGGGCGCCTCTCCTGGGACTGGGGGATCAAGATGAGGCCATTAGAATTTAGACGCTTGGGTGAGGGTCTGAAGAACTCGGACACAGTGGTGTTTCCAGCTCTGACTCTTGAGGATGGGATTCAGCACCGTGAACTGGGGGCATCAGCTGGACTGCTCATTGCTGCGGATTGTGGTGGGCTGCCTTGGGGTAGCGGCACTGCGGTGCTGGGATGAGCAGACACAAGGATGCAGCCCACCGGCTTCTTCCAGCACCCTTTTTGACTAAGCCTGGTGGGACAACCTCAAGACAACCCCGCAGAACCAGGCTCACCGGCGCCCACGGAGACCCCGACCATCCCAGCATCTCAGCCTCGGGAGGGACTGGGGTCTTACCCAGTACTGTGCGATGCTCAGCTCCGCCTCTACTCATCTGATTTACTTTCCTTTAAAGCAGATGCCTCAGAACAGGTGAACGCTGAGCTGCTTTTAGTCTGAAATTCATTATTATTCAAGTCAGACCAAAAGGACAGTCATTTATTAAAGCAATGAATGGAAAGTCACCTTCTTTGTTTGTGCCATGAGCCTACGGAGGGTCCTAGGTTAAAAGCTTTGTGTTCCCTTCCGTGGACAATGTTCAGAGCAGGACCTAGTGGTAGGGTGGACAGTACCAGAGGGCCACGGGGCTTCAGAATAAGCGTGGAGACACGGGTTACAGGAGCTTGGTAAAATCAGTGAGCTGTTCTCCATTGGATAAAAATCTGAACAAATGGATACAACTTGGGAAGGGAACAACCTAGAAGGGGATGAAAGGGTCTTCTGGAGAAAGCCAACTCAATGTTGGAAAAGAACGGTGGGGCTCTGAGTCTCGGCATCACAGACGCCTTCCTCGGGTGGCATCCCAGGGATGGCGCAGAGAGATGAAGGCACACGTGTTCTAGCAGGGACCATTTATGTTGATCATCTCCAATTTCTACGGGCAAGCGTTTCTGAGTTTCTAATATACAACTCCTGCACATATTTTGTTGACCTTACGCCTGGATGTGTTAGTCCCTGCTATTTAGGTGGCATGATGCATGTTATTTTATTATCTAGATTATTCAAATACAAAATGTTGAATTAATACCCAAATTACCCACAGTCAGAAGATATTAAGTAATACTGGAGAGTAATTGCTAATAATTTTCTTTTGTATCAGCAAAAATAATCCCACAAAATGATCTCATCCAATGTTTAATTACTGTTTATGTCACTATTGCTACTGTGGGAATAAAAGAAAAGTCTCCCTGTCTGTATGAGGGTCTTCACGGGCTGGTCCAACTAACAAATTAACGTTAGACATGATTTGTAAGAGGAAATCCCAGTTTAATGACATACGTGTGGAGAACTGGTACGGTGATGCAGTTTAGGTCGCTGGAGCAGACCAAAGTCTTCATCCGGTGCTGAGCCTGGGAAAGGGGGCTCCTGGGGTCCAGAGGAGGCGGGAGGGGGTCCTCATGGGGGGGGTAACAGATCTTTTCTTGAAATATTTAAGTCAAATGTCTGTAACTCAAATCCTACGCTGCTGACACTTCTTTGACTCTCTCGTTGGGAAGACGACGCGGTGAAGACATCTTTAACGTCCGGTGGAAGAACGAACTTACGGAAACCAGGGTCACTTACTTTCCTCCCCGGAGGAAACATGTGCACGATTGTCACAGACGCCGGTTGTTCCCACACTTCCAAGCCTCGTTCACAAAGGCTCCTTTTCTGATTTTTTGGCACCAGGCCCTTCTATCTGGGACTCGATTGTTTATGTCAATTCAATCTCAACACAAGAAGGAAAACACAGTCCTGCCTTTATATAAAAGAGGGGTGTGAGGCAGACAGGGAGGAGACCCTTGGCTGATTTCTGCCTTCCGAGTAAGGACACTTAGCGCGACTTCCCGCAGATTGTCAAACTCCTCGTTCTGTACCGAGAAGTAGCCTGACCGTCGGGCACCCGTGGCTGCCACTGGGCTTGTCTCGGTGGCTCCGAAGTCCTGACTCCATGCGCTCCAGCCTTCTCCCCGGAGACACACTGCTGCGTCCTCACTCTTCTGTGGACCCCGGACCCCTAACTCAGGGCGCAGTCGAGAAGAGGGGATCGGAATCTGGAGCAAGAGCCAGGCTCTTGTCTGCCCCTCTGACCCAGGAGACCCCTCAGCCTTGCTCATCAGCAAAACACAGAGATCCTGGTGAGGCCCACCTTGGAGGTGCGTTTCTGACGGATGAGACTGAGGGACGACGATGTCGGCACAGCAGGTGTCCAGACGTAACCCTTCGCCCAGGGTTTACACGTGACCTGCTGTCACCCAGGTTCCTGCGTGGGGAATGTCTCAGACGGACAGACAGAGGAAACACTCCAGGCAGCACGGCTGCCCATCCTGTCTTCTGAGCTTCGTTTTCGGTATCAAAGTAAATGTTGAGCTAGAACCCAGGGACGGTCATGCAAGTCACGTTGGCAAAGATACCCACCGCACGCCCGGTTCCACCACGCTGGCGCCGAAGGAGATTCGGAAACTAGCACCTTCCTTCCTGACCTCAAGAGCAGCGGCCTCAAACGGTGACCATTGTCCTCGGTCCCACAGGCCGATGACTGGGAACCTCAGACCCATTGGCTTATTCACAGGGGACATTTGTTTCTCACAGTTCTGGAAGCGGGAAGTTGTGATCTGGGTGTCAACACAGTCGAGTCCTGGAGGGACGTGTCCCCTGCACTGCAGATGTGCCCCGTGTCACCCAGGGCGAGCAGGGCAGAGTGACACAAGTCCACCTGCCTCTCTTACAGGCGCAGCATCTCACGGCCCGGCGCCCCCGCTGCCCCTCCCGTCCGTCTCACTGCACCGGGAGGCAGCACAAGACCTCTGAGGACACAGACACCGTCCACGTACTGTGTGCTCAGGCAACTCTGAGATGCAAGAGTTGCCCCAGCTCTCCTGTGGGCGAACGGCAGTGCCCAGGACACCCACCGTCAGCAACAGGCCGGGACGAAGGGTGATCAGTGCTTTCTGTGACTCGTCCCTAGCCTTCTGGCCTTCCCTTCCAGGAGCTCCTGAAAGAGCAGCAGCATCCTTTCCCAGCTAGAGGCTGAGTACTTTGTCCTGCCTGGTGCGGCTGTTAGTCCAGCAGAGGATGAAGTAAGAGCTGGAGTCATGCAGGTCAGCTGCGGAAATGTGAAACCATCAGCAGAAACACAGATGTGCAGACACAAACTTGTGTGCACACGTGTAAAGACAGACAGACATGCACACAGACAGACGGACGTGCACACAGACAGACAGATGTGCACACGGACAGATGTGCACATGGACAGACAGACGTGCACACAGACAGACAGATGTGCACACGGACAGACAGACGTGCACACAGACAGACAGACGTGTACATAGACAGACAGACATGCACACGGACAGATGTGCACACGGACAGACAGACGTGCACACACACAGACGTGCACACAGAGATTCATGAACACAGATATGCAGACACAAACTTGTGTGCACATGTGTAAAGACAGACAGACATGCACACGGACAGACAGACGTGCACACAGACAGACGTGCACACAGACACAGACATGCACACAGACAGATGTGCACACGGACAGACAGACGTGCACACAGACAGACGTGCACACAGACAGACAGATGTGCACACGGATAGACAGATGTGCACACAGACAGACAGACGTGCACATGGACAGACAGACATGCACACAGACAGATATGCACACAGACAGACAGACGTGCAGACAGACAGATGTGCACACGGACAGACAGACATGCACACAGACAGACGTGCAGACAGACAGACGTACACACGGACAGACAGACGTGCACACAGACAGACAGACGTGCAGACAGACAGACGTACACACGGACAGACAGACGTGCACACAGACAGACAGACGTGCAGACAGACAGACGTGCACACGGACAGACAGACGTGCACACAGACAGACAGATGTGCACAGACAGACATGCACACGGCACATGTACAAACACAGAGGAACACATGGAAACAGTGTGTGTGCATGGCTATGCATGTGTATACACATCGGGCGCACACATGTAAACATGTACACGGGACCATCACACATGCACACCTAGATGCTTACATCCTGCAGGTGTACACACATGAACAGACTCTCCAGGCACACAGCACATGCATAAGAAGGCACAGAGGCACATGTGTGTGCATGTGCACCGGTACCGGTACACGTGTGTATGTTGTATGCCCGGACATGCATGCACACACAGGCGTGCACCCGGCATGTATGGACACTCGTGTCTTCATAAGTGCACACAGGCCTCCACACACAGATTGGTGGCAGAGGTCAGTCCACGTGCGCATCCGATGCTGTGGCGTGCCCTTTCCACAGGAAAACCCTTGATATCGTCCTGGGGGGTTGGGCCTGGACTGGCCCCCATCGGGCTGGGAAGTCACACCCTCTGGCATCAAGTGCAGCTTCGGGAGAGGGAGGGAGCCCCAAGGAAGAGCGGGGAAGCAGTGGAGAGGGGCGCGGAGCCGGAGGCACCGGGTGCAGAGTGCGACGCCCCTGTGCGCTGGAAGATGAGGGTGGGAACTCTGCCCCCTGGCGACTGACGTGTCATGGTCTAGAGAACAAGGCGGTACGGACAGCTGACCGGGAGACACTCCACAGGCTGGTGGCCTGGCGTCCTCCATTCCGTCCACGGCCCAGCGCAGGTCCGGAGCCGGCTCCGGGAAGTCAGCTCGAGGCTGGCTTCCGAGGTGGCAGCGTGGACAGACGGAAGCACTGCTGCTGCCGAGGCCCCTTTCACAGCTGGACGCATCCTGGGTCCCACGGGCGGGCGCTGCCACCAGGCCCCGCTCGGCTCCGTCCAGCAGCCAGGCCTCGTGCTCCAGAGTGAATCCATGCTCACCCCTCATCCTCCTGAGAGGAGTGGGGCAGAGGGTCTGGCAACTGTAAGAGTTCGGGAGGCCGACCGTGGACTGTGAGGAAAGTGGTGTCACCTTTGACATTGTCATCTTTCTTCGAGTTTCAAAAAAATGTGCACTTCCATTCTAGGGCAAGGCCGCAAAGTCAGCGTTCTTTTTAAGAATGCAGCTCACTGCTGTGACCGCGGGGGCTTTTCTCCGGTTCTCTGTGCGGTTCCGCAGGAGCACCCGAATCTCAGGCCTCGGTCCGTCTCTAGAATGTTGAGCGAGGTGCTCATGAGACACTGAAGACAGTACTTCCCTACATTCCATGCACCCCGACCCTCACACAGAGCTGTCCTGGGTGCAGCAGCCTGGCGTGCACTGGGGAGAATAAAACCACGGCCCTCTGTTCTATCTGCAAAGGTCTACCTGAGAAGAGAGCGCGTCACACTTGAGGAAACAGTGAGTGACTCAGGGCAGGGAGGAAATTATGAGCAGAGGGCAGGTGAGCAGGTGGGAAGATAAACGGATGGGCAGGTGAACAGGTGAGCAGCTTGGCAGGTGGACAGGTGGACAGGTGAGCAACTAGGCAGGTGGACAGGTTGGCGATGGGCAGGTGAACAGCTGTACAGGCTGGCTGGTGGGTGATGGGCAGATGGGTGGTGGGCAATAGGGCAGGTGGGTGATAGACAGTGGGGCAGGTGAGTGATGGGCAGAATGGCTGGTGGGTGATGGGCAGGTGGGTGATGGGCAGTAGGGCAGGTGGGTGATGGGCAGAAGGGCTGGTGGGTGATGGGCAGAATGGCCGGTGGGTGATGGGCAGGTGGGTGATGGGCAGGTGGGCAGTGGGTGATGGGCAGTGGGACAGGGGGGTGATGGGCAGGTAGGCTATGGGTGATGGGCACGTGGGCAGGTGGGTGATGGGCAGTTGGGTGATGGGCAAGTGGGCAGTGGGTAACGGGCACGTGGGCAGTGGGGCAAGTGGTCAGGTGAGCTCACACAAAGGCTCCTCCAGGTGACTCTCATGGTCTCACTGGAGTTCCGGGAGGAGCTCTTGCTTGTGTCTAACTCCCGTGCTCTCCATGGCACCGAAGGGCAGGAGTTTCCCAAAGAGCAAAACCTGATGGCTGGAGGAAAAGAAAGCGTATATATTGCAATACCTATTTCTCTCCAAAGCTCAATGCCACCTGGAAAAAATCTGTTCTTTAATATTTAATTTATCTCATTAAATTAATTAGAATTTTCTCCATAGGGGGGATGACAGTGAAAGTCAATTTAGAAACACTGACCTAAGCTGTCTGATTAAACTTGACCAAAGCTTGTATCAAAATTACATGGGGGCCTACAGGCCAGCCAGGCGGGACGATAGTCGAGAGAAGGGGGCATCTGCTCATCATCCCTGCTGCAAGTCTGCTGCCCAATATATGAAGATCTTCAATAAAGAATTCAAGCACCACACTAAAAAGACAGAGCCTGATTAAAACATGGACAGAGTTTAAAGAGACATTTCTCCCCAGGTGTTAGACAGGTAAAGGGCCCTCGGAAACCCTCAGAAAAATGTTGGATGTCATTCATGAGTGAAAGCATTGCAGCTTCCATGGGGCAAGACTCCACCCCACCCCACCGGGCACTGGGCTGGCGCCGGCAGGAGAGAACAGAAGCAGGTCCATTCCTCTGGGCGGGGGAGTGCGCTCTGTGGGAGCTCCGGGCAGCGCCTCCAAGGGGAAACTGAGTCAGGACAGCCAGCGACCCCACCCCAGCTGTGCGCCTCAGGGAAAAGCGTCTGTTCACACACAGACTCGCAGAGCTGGGTCTAAAGCCACATTATCCCTGAGACCGTGCGAACGGCCCCAGTGCCCACCAGAGATGACCACTCGCCCAAGCGCAGTCTGGTCACACAGTGGGACGGCGCGCAGCCGCCAACAGGCGTGAAGTCCAGCACCGTGAAAACGGGCTGAATGAGCATCGCAGAAGATGATCTCCTGCGTGGTCGCACTGCGGGGTCAGCGGGAAAACTCCCCCATTTCTCTGAGGTTCTTCACAGGCTGGACACGTGACATGTTAACATTAGGCGCAATTAGTAAGAGAAATTCCACATTTAATAGCATCCATGTGGAGAGTTGACATGGCGGAGCAGTCTGGGGTCTCTGGGGTGGACCCCCCACTTATGTCCTGAGCCAGGCCTGGGAAGGGAGCCTGGGTGTGGGGGAGAACAGGGGTCTCCACGTGGCAGGGAGGAATGTCTCCTCCTTACTCTGAAAGTAAAGATACAGAACCCCCCTTTCTACCTTCTTCTGGAGGATGGAGACGAGAGACCACGTCTGGATGAGGCGGGTGGAGGCCGAGGGGTGGCAGACGGCGTCTCTGATGACGGGAAGGGCTGCAGGGCTAGAACAGGAGCTTCCCCTTTGCCTGGGGGTGTCCTCCCCGTCCTGGGTCTTCCTGTCAGTGTGGGCATCCACAGAGGCCGCTCTGGGGAGACATAGTCCGTCACCGCCGACATGAACTGTCCAGAGCAGGTCAGCCCCCGGACACAGAAAGGAGATGGGGACTAGGACTGAGCAGGGAGGGCTGACGTCTAAGGGCTTCTTGGGTGTGATGAAAATGGACTGAAGTTGAGCGTAATCGTGGCTGCACAAGCTTGTGAATACACGGAAAACACTGAAACAACTGTGTGTTTTGCGCGGTCACCTGACGGTGTGTGACATCATGGTGTGTGACATCACGGTGTGTGACATCATGGCGTGTGACTGTCCGCTTCCTCGGTTGTGAATGGGTCTCCCACACACACTTGTTCATGACTCAGTGTCCTGAGACACAGGAGCACTCGGGCCACCATCTCTCACCCTGGCTTCTGGACCAGGGACGAGGCGTCCGCGGGCTCGCACCCCGTGTCATCTCTGCCGTGGACACCGCACCATCCTCGTCCTCGCGACTTTCCATAGAAGAAACAAAACCATCCCTGGCGACAGAAGCATCTGGCCGCTGGACCACTGCTCCTGCGCCGCCGCTGCGCTGCTCGGGGGCTGATCTATCGATTGCTCCCCTCTCCTCCACTGAGCGAGCATGACCGTGCCTGGTGCCACCGAAAGATGATCACAGAGCAGGCCTGGGGACCATAGGCGCACATGCCTATGAAACCAGAGCAGTGGACTCAGACGCATGGGAGGATGAGAGGAGAAACCAGCGGTTGCTCCCTGATCGGCCGTGGCAAAGGCTTGGGAGCGTCAGTCCGCTCGATTGCACCAGAACTGGAAATTTCAAGACAAGAGAAGTGCTGCGCGTAGATGACAGCCCTCCAGAGCCCAGGGGCCCTCCACTGACAACGCCTGAGTCACAGAGGCTGAGTGCGGACCGGCGCAGCCTCGGTGCTCAGAAGATTCCAGAGCGATGGTTCCTCTCAGATGTGTCGCTGACCCCTCCAGACTCCAGCGCCAAACCAGAGTGACCCCCAGAGCAGGTCTGTGTCTCCCTTCGGGAGACAGGAGCTTGTTTCTCCGCACCGTGGGCTGCGCACTATCACGGAGAACGGGGAAGCCTGCGGCCGCTGGTGGAAACCGGACGCCCCCCAGCCGCAGCCTGTTCCGCAGTGGAGCAGGGAGAAGGGGGCTCCCAGGCGGGGTCTCCAGACGCTGGCGCCTTTGTCTGCAGTGGGAACAGAGGCCTGGGCTGAGTGGGGGGCCCCTGCCCAGCTGTGCCGCCCCAGGAACACATCCACGGTGACAGCCGTCCCCAAGACCCTGCTGAGACGTGCAGTCCTGGACTCCAGGACGGGGGGCACTTTGCTGTGTGTACCCGGAGCCTGGGGGACAGCTCAGTCCTGCCAGCCGCTTGGGAAGGCCTGGGCAGGACACCTTGCATCTGAGACCTACTGCAGGCTCCCAGCTTTCACGGCGGGGCGCCCGCCCACCCCGTCCTTTCTCCTCTCCAGTTCCCGACTTCCCTTCCCCTGCCCCATCACCCCCTCCCTTTGTTCCTGCCTCTTTGGAAAGAAGGGACAGCTGGTCGCCATCCTCAGTGTAACAGCCCCTTTTGTTCTCCGAAATGGTGATTACACTACTTGACTAAATCGTCCTAGTCCATCTTTTCCTCACATGCGAGGCTTTCAGGCCCTCGCCCTCAGGCACCGGCTCCATAAATTGCCCTGCGCAGAAGCCACTGGAAAGCTTCTATTTATCGGCCTCTCATTATGGGCACTGAGGAGAATGATTTAGCACCAGCCTCTCCGGCTGCATTTTAATGCCTGCTCCTCACTAATTCCCCTTGTCTCTCCCATTAAGGGGCCGCTGCCTCCTGAGCACCCGGCTCCCCGCCCCCTTGGCCACTAACGAACTGGTCTTCAGCTAATTCTCCACCTGCTCCTCCTGCCATCTGACTCTTGGCCTGAGAGATGTGGGCAGGTCCCTGCAGATACTCACCGGGGAATTGCCATCCCCGGGTCCCCAGATGCAGACGGGACAGTGGCTAGAGGTGACAGCAAACTTTCAGTTTTAAATGTCTTTGTCTCCTTTTCACATCTCTAAAAGCAGACGAGGAAAAATCATCAGCACAGGTGATCTATTCACGGTTCAAAGACAGTTTAAAGATATCGTCATAGATCTGTAAGTTCCAAGAGGTCAAAAATGTCCCTTTCTCCATCACTCTCCATCACGCTCGCTGTCACTTCTCCCTGTATTAGGTGGGTTCTAAACACCTTCCCCCAGGGCCGCCGCGTCAGATGCCGCCTCCTCTGTCTGCGCGGGAGGCTCTTAGCCTCCCTGACAGGCCGGGTCCCACCACCTCCTTCCTGCAGCCTCAGGTTTCATGGGAGACGCCTCCCATCACATGAGCCTTAACCAGTCACCTTTACAATCAGGCTGCCCTGATGTATAAAAAAGTAAAATAAACTGAAAAATAAAGCTGAAAACAGGCTCTCCCAGCGAAGCGCTGTTCTAATCCGACCCGGGACTCTGTCCTGGTTTATCTAAATTCAAGCAACGACCGAAAGGGGACAAACGTTTGCCGACACCCTGCCTTCTCCAGCCCCGGGAAGAACTTTCCAGTGAGAAAGGCCACGGGAAGTTCAGCCAATGCCCAGCATCGCGTTCTGCTCCAGGCTTCCTAGCCACACAGGTGTGGTGTCCGGAGGCGGAGCCACCATTCTCAGGGACACAGCCTGGGGTGGGATGGCCACCCGGCTGGTTTCCACTCCTCGTGGCCACCACGGGTGCCCACAGGCACTAACTGGAGGCTGGAAGACAGTGAAGCCCCAGGGGATGGCTCGTGGTCCAGCAATTAGCCGATCTGCCACTTGTCTCAGAGACTGGAAAGCCATTATAATTAAGTGTTCCCATCCTTGTGACAAAATAAGGGTCAACTGTCTTACAGGCTAACCCACAGGCCTAGGAATTATCTGGGGTCAGATGCACACTGGCACTGGAGAATGACTCCAGATTGCTCTCAGCAGTAGGATTTCCTCTGAAAATAAGTGCTATTTACAAGAACTTCCATCTAAAATGCAAATTGCAGGACCCCCAATGGAGAGCAGAAGGCAGTGGGAGACAGCTAGTTCCTCTGTTTTCTCAGAAGCTGGGTCCCCAGAGCCTAAGAGTGGGAGCCCTCTGCCTCCGTGCCCCCTAGTGTTTCCTGGGCTGGGAGGGGGGCAGGGGGCACACCCATGCCACCCAAGTCTGTGCCAGTCCCTCCAGCTCTGCGGGGAGGGCAGGCACCCCCTGGGGCTGCTGTTACAGGCGCCTGGTGGCCCCCCAGCACTCGGGTCCCCAGTAAGGAGAGAGGAGCAGGGCTGGCTGCTTCCTTTGCAAAGAAAGCCAGGACTGGGGCGATGTCAGCATTGGCAGGATGTCTGGTCGGTCCGTGGGCAGAGCAGGCTCAGTCTGCTGGGTCTTT
>RJWH01006399.1:33293-55791 GCA_004363575.1 Solenodon paradoxus
TGCATGAGTGTGTCTCTGAGTGAGTGCATGAGTGTGAGTGTATCTGAGAATGAGTGCATGAGTGTGAGAGTGAGTACATGAGTGTGTCTGAGAGTGTGTGTCTCTGAGAGTGAGTGTTAGTGTGTCTGAGAGTGAGTGTGTGTGTGAGCATGAGTGAGAGTGAGTGCGTGAGTGTGAGTTGAGAGTGAGTGCATGAGTGTGAGTGTGTCTGAGAATGAGTGCATGAGTGTGAGAGTGAGTGCATGAGTGTGTCTGAGAGTGTGTCTCTGAGAGTGAGTGTGAGTGTGTCTGAGAGTGAGTGTGAGCATGTCTGAGTGAGTGCGTGAGTGTGTCTCTGAGAGTGAGTGCACGAGTGTGTGTGTGTCTGAGAGTGAGTGCATGAGTGTGAGTGTGTCTGAGAATGAGTGCATGAGTGTGAGAGTGAGTGTATGAGTGTGTCTGAGAGTGTGTGTCTCTGAGAGTGAGTGTGAGTGTGTCTGAGAGTGAGTGTGTGAGTGTGAGCATGATTGAGAGTGAGTGCGTGAGTGTGTCTGAGTGAGTGCATGAGTGTGAGTGTGTCTGAGAATGAGTGCATGAGTGTGAGAGTGAGTGCATGAGTGTGTCTGAGAGTGAGTGTGAGTGTGTCTGAGAGTGAGTGTGAGCATGTCTGAGTGAGTGCGTGAGTGTGTCTGAGAGTGAGTGCATGAGTGTGTCTGAGAGTGAGTGTGAGTGTGTCTGAGAGTGAGCGTGAGCATGTCTGAGTGAGTGCGTGAGTGTGTCTCTGAGAGTGAGTGCACGAGTGTGAGTGTGTCTGAGAGTGAGTGCACGAGTGTGAGTGTGTCTGAGAGTGAGTGCACGAGTGTGTGTGTGTGCACGTGTGCCTGCACCTGTGGTCTGTCTTCTGTATTTTAAATCACACGCTGAGCTATTCATGCCACGTGGAAATAAAATCTGCTCGGAAGCCGTTTCCCTGATCATGGAAACAGCCCACGTCTCTGAAAGTTACCCGTCACTGGCTGCTCCTGCCCGGCCGAGCCTCGCTGGAGGCCCGAGACTCGGAAGGCCAGGGTGCCGTCCTGTCCGATGGGCCGGCGGGGCGGGCAGGGGCCTGAGGGCGAAGGCGCCGCTGGGTCCGCTGCTGTGTCTTCCTCAGCAGGGCTCTGACACTTAGACTGGAAATCCATAGCCGGCCCTGAAGGAGCGTCACAGACAGACAGGGGAAAGGCAGCTCGTACCAACCCCGGGCGAATCTGCAGGGACATCGCACCCCCGGGGTGGGGGGACGACCTGACCCTCTCTGGCCACCAGAGAGAGAAGCGACATCACAAGGACCCTGTCCTGTGCCCCGGAGCAGCAGCAGCAGCAGCCTCTCCTCCGTCCCTGCCCTGGACTGTGTCCAATCTCTGCTCCTCCCGCATTTCAGAGAGCGCTGCCCCCTGAGGACTGGGCATTTGTCTGCATAGAGAAAACAAGACGGATGACAGTGTGGGAGGTTACTTTGTCTGCAGTGGGGCTTTTCCTAGAAAGCGTCTCCGCTCTTCTACTCCACCTCCCCACAGTGCAGGCCCTGAGCCTGGACACACGGCCATGCCCCAGGGCAGGGCTGGGGTCAGGGGGTGCAGGGCCACACCCATGCCTGAGGCCTCCGTCAGAGGCCCAACGCCAAGGTGAGCTGGGGTCCAGGACACCCAGAGACAGCCACTGAGGGGTGAGTGAGCTGATCCCTGGGTGGGCGCATTTTACCTTATGACTTTGTGTCATTCTGGACCTTCCTTAGTTTTTATTTAATTTTGTTTTTTTTGCTGGTGAGTTCTTTTTTCATTTATTTTTATTGTAGTAAATATTCTACACATTTGAATAATTGCCTACGTATAGGTTCCCCGTTTCTTAAACATGTTTCAACACACCCCGCCCTCCACGGCATCACCAACAGCTCTTCCCCATTGGACCCTCCTGATTCTTTAAAGGAAAGGCAAGGCGCAGGCAGGAATGAAAGTGAGTAAGCAGGCAGGGAGGAGAAGCACTTTCTTTAGGTGTCTGTCCTAGCTGCTCCCCAGCCCCAGGCCTTGAACCGGGACCCTCACTGGGCCACCAGGGCGCACCGGACCCTCTTCTCTTCTTTTAAAATGTGCGTTTTATCATTTTGGAAATGACAGAGAAAGGGGAGACACGGATCTTACACTAGTTCTAGTTTTTTCAGCCTCAGGGCTCTCCAGTTTCAATTGGTACCCGATTGCATTGCGGCTGTCCACGCTGTCTTTTCTTGCCTGCTGGCTTCCCCCTGCAGCAAGGAAATGCTCTCCCCACCACGGGAACAGGCTGCCACTGCTGCGTTTTCACTGGGTCAGGCACACATGCAAAGACTGGCCCTTTGTCTGACAGAGAGAAAAGCATGCCCCGCGTGGCGCTGTGCTGCCTTCCTCCTCGCCAGGGCAGGGGAGTCATCAGTCCCCTGGGAGCAGGCTTCCAGCGCCTTCTTTTCAACAGGGCCTGCAGACCCCCACTCTGGGCGTTGGCTGCCCAGCCTTTCGGCCGTCCCCTTTGGCTTGCTTATTACAGCTGTGCCCTCCTGAAATAATGCCCGAGACCATGTCCATCCGTCTACATGGCTCCCGAGTCCCTGACTGTGAGACGGGGCCCAAGAGGGGAATCCAAGAATAGAGAGACCATTGCAGCAGGGCGCCCCTCCAGGTGTGGGGTCCAGGGTCCCGCTATTCCCCACCAGTCAGTGGTGTAAAGGGAAAGTTCCTTTATGCTCATTTGCATCCCCTTGAGGCCGACCAATTTGATCTTTCCATGTCTATGAATCACTTAGATTCGCTCTTCTCAGGATTTGTGATTCAAATCTTTGCCCATTTGTTTCTAGATTTACCTTTGTTCCTTGATTTTAAAGTTCTTTCTACCTCAGAAGCTGTGTACTGGTTAAATTAGGGGTTCAGGAGCACCTCTGGGTGCAGCTCTCTCTGCTCGGAGCAGATGTGCCCCTCTGAGAATGACCTGCATCCTCTCCCAACGCCACCCCATGTTCCCGGGGTCAGGCATCCCAGCCTCCGAGAGACGGAAGAATTGCTGCAGAACAGGCCAGTCGTGACGCCCACCACGCGGCACTCAGAGGCTGGGCCCCAGCTGTCTCGAAGCTGATCACCCCACTTCGTGGGAAGTCGATGATCCAACGGAGGGAGAGGAAGGTCTAGTGACAGAGGTTACACGGGCACATAGAAGGGACATTGGGGGGAAGCTGAGGCATTTGGGGAACACCCCCCACTGGCTTCCTAGATGGCAGATACCGGGGTGCCCACGGGGGATCTGCGAGTTTTTCGGTCTCCCGTGACTCCGTGGAAAAGTCAATTCCATCTGTTATCTCTGCGTCTTCCAGCCAAGTTTACATCTGCCACTGGACTAGGCGTCAACGAAATGCCGCAGGTCCCTCGGTTCATGGTCACCTGAGTTTGCTGAATAGCTAGCTTCACCTGAGCCTGCTCGACTGCCTGGTCTCGCCGTGAGGAAGATAAAATATTCGGGATGAAGAAGCTCGTCAATTAAAAGCATTTCTATTTAGTTAATTTATGGTATTTTAGGATTTGTAAAAGCTTTATGTTTTTACGTCAGAAAAATGTGCATTTTTTAAGCTTCCATTATTCCTGACTTTGTGAGGAAGCGCCTATCTCCTTCCTTTGGACTCGCCTGTCCCAGCGGGGACACAGACTTTTTATCACGAATGGTGCAGCAGGAATGAAGGCGAGTAGGCAGGTAAGCAGGAAGAGAGAGGAGGAAGAAACACCTTTATTTTATTTTTGTTTCGTTTATTTAGTTGTTCACACTAGTTGCTTCCCCCTGGACCTGGGACTCGAACCCAGGGGTGTGTGGTGCCCTCCTTTGGAGGCGACTGACTCAACGGACGTTCCACCAGGGGGCGCCCTCGCCGCCTTCTTAACCCACGATTGCTGCGCCTTCTCTTAGGGATCTTCCCCCAGCTCCTGCTGCGAGGGCTGCCGTGCACAGAGGGGCTGTGCCCCCGGGAGCACCGGCCCAAGACACAGACCGACGCTCCCTCGAACGGGAAAGAACGACTACTTGTAACATGAAAACGCACTGTCTCAAGAGCTCTGCTCAGGGTCTTTGTCCCGGCTGGTGACCGTCCAGCGGGTGCCGGGGAGGAGCCCTTCCTGCGGCCTGGTCACACCGCGCAGTCTCAGAAAGGCAGTGCGTTTCCCGCTCAGGTCGTCCCGGACTGTGTGCCTGCCGGCCGGGGTGGATCAGAGCCGCTCAGCCTGCTCGGAGACGCACTCTCTCTATTTCTTTCTGTCTTCCTTCCTCCTTTCTTTCCTTCCTTCCATCCTTCCTACCTTCTTCCCTTCTCTTTCTTTCTTTTCCTTCCTGTCTTCTTTTCCTTCTTGCCTTCCTTCTTTTCTTTCCTTCCTTCCTCTTTCTTCCTTTGTTTCTTTTCTTCCTTCTTTTCTTTCCTTCCTTCCTCTTTCTTCCTTTGTTTCTTTTCTTCCTTCTTTCTTTTCTCCCTTCCATCCTTCCTCCCTTCTCTTTCTTTCTTTTCCTTCCTGTCTTCTTTTCCTTCCTTCTTTCTTTGTTTCTTTTCCTTCTTGTCTTCCTTCTTTTCTTTATTTCTTCCCTTCCGTCCATCCTTCCTTCCTCCCTTCTCTGTCTTTCTTTCCCTCTTTTTGTTAACAGATACTGATTTCCTGTGATACACCCTTTAAATCCGCACAATGTTAGGCAATGCTAAAAGCTCATCGGGAAACATGACGACTTTCCTTCTCCAAGACATTTGTCGAGTCTGGTGTCTATAGCTACTTGCTCAGCTTCGAATGGTGGTTCAGCAGCCAAGTCCTCAGGGACTCTGAGGGGTCTGGGGTGGCCTCGTGGAGTGTTTTCCAAATGCGACTCTCGTCTTGCTGGCCCCCTGGTGCATGTGGCTCGCCCTAGAATTACTGTCCGCGTTTGGTCCAGAGATGACCACGGTTGGGGCCGTGGACGCGCCCGCTGACCCCTGGCGGCCGGGGTCCTGGTTGAGGCACCTCCCTCGGGGATGGGGCACACACAGCGGGGTCCTTTCAGGGCGCTCCGAACTCCCTTAAATTCACTAGTCCTCTAGGTTTAAAGCATTTGTTGCTGTTTTGCCATGTATTTAAGTAAAATTTTGCATTTGTAGAGGGCTTTTCAACAACGATGATTCTTCGCAGTGCTGCCTGAGGACCTCACTGCATGTCCGCGACCTCACAGAGGCTCTGCGCCTGCTTTGTCACACGCGGCCGCGGGGACCTTCTCATTGCTGGTGAGACTTCGATGTGTGTCCATTTCTGACTAATTATTCCACTTTGTAATTAACCGCTTTGGTGAGTAAAAGCAATGCAAATTAATGGAATTTCTTTGTATCTAATTGCTGAATTACTGTTTTCAGCGAGATTGCAAATCATTTTGGCAAATATACATTGTTACGCTTTTTATTGCCAGTGACTCAAGAAATTAAATTAATGATTTGATTGATTAACTCTAATTAGTGATGGTAATTGATACTGGCTGTCCCGGTCTACAAGTGAATGGAAAACTCATTTTTCCCTCTTGTTGGGTTTCATCGTATTCTTGTCCATACTCAAGGTGACAAAGAAGTACACGTGTCTAAAATAAAAGCCACTCGCCGGTCGTTCCACCAGAGACACACACCCATTCTCTGCCGACTCAGCGTGAAACCACAGCTGCCGACAGCAAGCGTGCGTCGCCCACTGAGAGTGTGACGGATGAGCTTTGTGTGTCCCCTGTTCCCTCCTCTGCTGGGTTCTGTCTCCTGGCTGCGCTGCTGAGCCTCAAGCGAGCTGACAGGTCAGACTGACCGAGGATGCTGTGGCGCGTGGGTGTCTCGAATCTGGAGACACCAAGGACTGACCAGCGACCCCTCACGTGCAGCACGTCAGGGTGCCCGTGGTCTGAGTCCTGAGTTGTGTTGCTGATACCAAAGCTAGAGGTGACCAGCTGGCCCCTGTCGGGAGGACGCCCCTTATTACATGGCTCCTAAGCTCAGACTCCCCTTCACACCCCTGCTGGCTTTCGCTCAGGGAGACCGAGGCTTTGAGACTTCAGGCTCCTTGTCTCCATCTTCTGCAGGAAATAACAAACCCTTTGCTTCCTCCCAATTCTGGTGTTTGGTTTTCGTTCGGCATCGCTGCACAGGAACCGAGGTTCGGTGACATCCACACATACCCATGACGATGTGCATCTGTTTTGACGCAGGTCCTCACGACTTGAGAAGACACAGTGAGAACATTTCGTGAAGCGGCATTTCTGGAAAGCGGGGTCTAGGCGACTTTCCCTGCGGAGCTGCTGGCCACAGCCGAGGCTTCCCCGTGTCTCGCGCCCCACCCAGAACGCCCCCTTCCCCAGCTTCGGCCACCGCGGCCGGCGCTGACCCTCCATCTTCTTTCTGCTCTTGCTCTGTTGTTCTTCAGATGCAAAAACTTTGACTGTTCTCCTGTCGGGCCAAATAAACCCCAGACCTCCAAGTCCGACTTCCAAGAGCTGCAGTGAGCCCCGGCACACCCCACTTTTGTTGCGTTTTGCGTTCTTGTGCGTCACAAATGCTCTGTTGTTCCCTCGGTCTTGAAGGACAGGTGCAGCGGAGTGAAGGCGAGCAGAGGCAGGCGGGCAGGGGGCAGACAGGCGAAGAAGCACTGTATTTTATTTAACTGTCCATCTTGATTGTCCCCGCCACCCCCCGAGTCGCGAACCCGGAGTCCTGGGTCGTACGTGGACGTAACCACTGCCCCGGCAGGGCATGCCGCCTTGTGCTTTTATACGACCTCCACCAGCAGAGATGACAGTATGCAGAGCCTCAGGTGGTGCTCAGTGTCTTCATAGCGAAAATTACTTTTTAATTAAACTCACACTTTTTCAGACAACGTGACTGCGCACTTCATGGAAGGCGTGGAGCTAACAGCGTCCGTAGGCCCTGAAGCAAAGCATCCGTGTGACCCGTCGGAGGTCCCTGGGTCAGTGCGGGGCCTCCCTGTCTCTCCCTCCCGCGCCCTCTGCGCCCACCTCGCTCTGACCCAGACCGGCCCGGCTTTGAGGAACAAGTCCAGCAGCTGAGCGAGCCGCCCACGCCTTCGGGGACCAGGCTTCAGCGCGACCCCTCTCCATGACCCCTTCCCAAGCCCACCTTCCAGACACGAGCTGGCATCCACATGTGCCACGTGCTCTGGGGGCGCTGACACCAGCGGGCCACACACCCCAGGGCACAGGAGGTGTAAGCGTCCAAGGCCACCCGCATCCCACGTCGGAACCACCCCGAAGCCTCCCTGGGTCCCCCCCGGGCTGAGGGCCTCTACTTCTCTGGCGGACTCCATGCCGCAGCATGAAGCCTGGTGCAGCGCAGGGACAGCCCAGGCCTCCCCCGTGACACTGGCCGCTGGCAGCTCTCCGCTGAGTCCACCTTGGGACTTGCTGCTTTCAGCTGAAAGGAGCCACCCAGTCAAGGCCGTGCCCCGTTCCCGGGAGGAGACGCCGGCCTCTGGTCTTCGCGCAGGGCCAGAAGGCAGAGCTTCCCCGCTCGGGAGGGCTCAGGGGGCTTCTCTGAGGGACGTGCGGCCCAGCAGCCCAGCTCCCCCTCCCTCGGTGTGTCCCCGGAAGCCCTTCGCACTGTGCCTTCTGCACACGAGTCAGCTCAGCACTGCGGCCACACGCCCACCTGGGACACAGTGAGCGCCCGGGGCGGTCAGGACGCCAGCGGGCTGTGTTGAGTCCCACGCAGGAACGTCGCCGGAGATGCAGGCAGGTTCGAGGGAGTCAGCCAGCGGAGCTGACTGAGTGAGGAGCAAAGACGGAGCACTCTCTGCGAGGTCACATGTGCATCCTCCTCACACGTCAGCCGGGAAGCGTGTGAGATGTGGTGGGACCGGCAGTGACCCTTCCCAGTTTTACAGCCGACAGACAGGCCGCTCACAGAGGTACATTGTGTTTCGTCCTGAGGGCGGGCTGCACGGCTCCTGGTCTTACCTGTCAGCACAGCGCTGGACGTCACGGCGCCTGGGGGCCATGTTCCCAGGCACGATGTGCAGGCTCACCTGTTAGGCGGACCTCGTCCGTGCTGACATGCACCTGGTTCGAGAGCGTGCGGTGTCGATGGCGTGGCTGTCCCACAGCAGGCACCGGTCTCATGCCGCACAGAAGACAGGAGGTTTAGGCAAAGCGCCTCCAGCCTGCCCCCAGCCTGTCCCCAGGGAACGGCTCGACCGGGACAGCATGCAGGAAGGATGCTGTGTGGGACCTGTCGCTGCCTTGTTCACTGAATTTCCAGTGTTGTCACCTTAGTGTGATCAGTGCGCGTTCCCGATGGGGACTCGAGTGCCCGCCGGTCATCAGGGCCACACTGTTCGGCACCTTTGAGCCTTGCTGGGCCAGCTGAGACCCTCCAGCCCCCGTCCCGCAGCCCTGCTGTCCCCTGTAGATGGACAGTGTCGGGCTGACGTCTGGTCCAGGTGCCTTCAGGGTGTCACCTCTGTGTCACGCACTGAGCTCACGGCAGACGGGAGGTGGGGTGGCATGAAGGAAGCCGGTGGCCAAGCCTGTGCCCTGGGGATTTGTCCGAGAAAGTAACCAGCACCTGTCACCCCAGGTGGCCATGACCCTGACTGCCACACAAAATCGGAACTAGAATTACCACAAGCACGGACTGTGCTTACAGCCCGGTGGGCCGGCCCAGAGACTCTCACCGGCCTCCTGGGACCACGCTGATCTGTGTCCTCCTCCTGGTGGGGACAGAAGCATCGGGAGTGCCCCGCACACGGGCATTTTTCTCCGGCCACGTCCTGTCTGGTGGCCCCAGCAAGAAGTCCCGGGTGAGAAGGGAGGACAAGTCGGCAGGGCTCTGAATGACAACCGCACACGCACCGCGTCCGAGCTCGAGGCTGCTGTGCCTCCTGCGAGCTACTCCCACCGCCTGCTGCCCCAGCACCCGTCACGGCGGAGTCACAGGCCCCTTCAACAGGTCAGCACAAGAGACACGCACTGGGTGCAAATGCGAAATAAACAGTTCAGCCCGAAGCGTGAAATTTGTTTTCACTCCTTGCTTTGGATTCTCCATGCTCCTGCTCCCTTGATTTACCTGATTAGTCAAGATCTGTTCTACTTTGGAGTCACCCCTTTGTCATATTGAAGGACGATTCTCCTATCGACACTTTGGCTCCAGTCACGCCTGCCTGATCTAAACAGATCAATGCTAAAGGGGCTTATTTTTAAGATTCTTTTTCCAGCCGCAAAGTCTCCCCATCTGGGCGAACCACGGTGTTAATGACAGACACCTGGCCAACGCGAGGTCCGTGGGCACCTAGGAAACGGACAAGGAGAGGTATTAGCGCAGCCGCATTGATCAATGTGCTGTTAACAGCTTAGGTAACTGCAGTTGTGGGGGCTGTGCATCCGGGAATGTAAGAGGGTACAATGTGGCCAGTGGACTGACCTGTGACTTCCAGGACTGATTGCTCTTCGTGTCACCTGGCAACATCAGCCGACCTGCTCCAGAAAGGAGGTCCGCTCTGCTAACACACGGAGGCAGGAGAGGGACAGAGGGAGGGCACCCCCAGAAGCGTACCTGCGCCTCATGGGGCTCTGCCAACTCGGCCTCCTGCTGCGGGGTCCCCCAGGACCAGGGCGCCCACCTGCTGCGGAGAGAGCCTTCTGAGCTCGGGACAGGCTGACGCCGCCTCCTGGGGACGTGGTCACCCAGATCCAGGCTCAGCATCCCGCTCTAGTCCAGGCTCCCTGGGCGGAGAGCAGGCTGCCTGGGGTGGAACTGGAGTGTGAGGGTCCAGCAGCAGCAGAGAGATTCTGGTCGGGAGTCGAGCACAGCAAGGAGGGAAGGGCGACAGCATCTTGTCTAAGATCCTCACAAGCAGCCCTTTCATCCTCTGGTCCAAGGAGGCTCGGTTCCTCCTCACAGCCCTGCACCCCGGTCGGCCCCCCGCCTCCCTCCACCCCGGGCTCTTTCCAATGCCCACAAGGACCTGTACTCTTCCTCCCTCTCCCCCGCTCGCCCCTTCTCATTTTCCCAGGTGTGGGGTGGCAGGGGGCATCCGTGGAAGTGGCAGGAGGGGCAGCAGACTGGATGACGTCCGGTCCTCCGCAGGACTCTTCCCATCACGTGCCTCCTGCCACGATTATTCCCTGGGTCTGTTGCTGGAGTTACAATGCCACAGTGACTAGTGATCCCAGTCACAGCGATGACCAAGGCAGAGAGGCTCTGCCGCCAGCCAGAGGTCACAGGGCCAGGGTGGAGGATGCTCAGTCCCCAGGGTGCTCACAGGCAGCCCCGTGTCCTCTCAGCAGGACTGAAGGGCTGGCCTGTTCCAGGGGCTCTCAGGTCACCGCCCTGCCCCACCCACAGCACACGGCCCTTCCACTGGGTCCAGGCTGCCCTGCTGTCTCCTCGGTGCCCCCCCACCCCATCCCCAGGGGCTGAGCGCTCCGGTGGGTGGGTGAGCACAGGGCGTGCCTGCGCCCCTGCCGAGGGCACCCCCGGTCTTGGCTCCTCCTGAGGAGAGCGCCCCCACACGCCCTGACCTGCACCTCCTGTTCGCACCTGATGAAACCGCCCTGCTTCCCTGTCTTGAGCTAAACAGCTGTCGCTGTGGCCTGCACGCAGGCCGTCTGCGGTCTGTGGTCTGTGGCAGGCACGGTGGCCACAGCGCTGGTCAGGCCAGAGCCGACACGAGGGTCCTCTGGGCCGTGCCTGCGCCGACAGCACCCTCTCGCCCTTTGTGTCAGTCACCAGGGACAGGCTCTCCCCGGAGGCACGGCCCCCAGACGTGGGCTCGGCCCCGGCTGCCTGCGGCGCCCGCTGGAGTCAGTGTGCCTTCCTGGAGCTCACCGAGGACAAAGACAGGCCGAGCCTCGGGGCCCGGAGCAGTGCTCCCCACAGCGGTGCAGACTTGAGAGTGCGGTGGTCCCACGCCGTGTCCCCAGCTCGCTTTGGAAAGCGAAAACGGGAACGGAGGAGACCCTGGCACGCCCTGCGCTGCCTCGAAGCCCCCGGCGCCTCCTCCAGACATCTCCCATGGGGGTGCCGGACGGAGGGGAGGAGCCGAGGACCCCAGACAGCTGGGCCGTGGCAGCCGTGGGTGCCCAGATGCATCTGACCGAGTGCCACCACTCCCCAAGCCGCCTTCACACGCCCGCACACACCGACTCACTCACCTGCCCAGGCTCATGGCCGTGCTGCCCCTCCCTGAGGCAGTGCCACCTCAGGAGCCGTGGACTGGATGGGCCGGGGACGGTGGCGTCACAGCGCCTGAATCCAGCCTGACTCAGGTGACATCTTGTGACAGGCTGTGTGAGTGTCCTAGACATTGAGTGACACCGACTAACCCGAAACGGAGAAAATGCTGAGACAGACACTGCAGAGATTTCTCGTCTTTCTGAAAAACGTATCACAAGTCTCCGGCTCTGAACGCAAGTGTCTGGGCAGAGGGTCCCCGGCGCACGCCCTGGAGGGCCCACCCGTCCTGCCCTGAGAGCGGGAAGGGACGCTGGAGCCCAGCCCAGCCCTGCGGCTCCCGGTGGCTTTCACCAGCATGATGATGGCAGGGCCCGGCTTTTCTCTCATGAAACCTCACAATTAGTAGCAAGAATGGCTGTTCCTCCTTTTCAATGAAAAGTTGTAGAATAAGGAGACACTTCCTGCCACACCATTCTCGGCATCGGGGAAGCAAATTCCTCAGCCTGCGATGGAAATCTCGGGGACAAGCTGTGACCCGCTGTCTGTTAGCGCAGATGAGTGTGGTGGGTCAGTCAGTCATTTACCGCCCGACTCAGTCATGAAAAGGCTGCGCTGTGGGACATGCTGCGGGATCCTGAGATGGACACTAAAATAAGTTGCTTTGTGGGCCCTGCAGAAAGAGCTGACTCAGGGTCACTGTTCCTGAAGATCAGACTCACAGAGTGAGGAGTGACCATGAAATGCTCATGCGAAATTAGTTATTGAAGAGCTCAGCGCCTTCTCCACCCACCATTACAAAAAAGGGCTATTTCACCCTTTCAGTAACTTGGATCCAATCTTTTTAGGTGATTTGAATTCTCGCAAGTAAGAGAAAAAGTGATCAAGCATCCACCTTTGTCCCTCCCCTTCCTGCAGAGAGAACTGGAAAGAATCATCTGGAAATGTCTGGAAATTCCAGGAAGCTTAAAACATGATGAAAAGAGAGTCAAACAGACCATAAAATCCCTTCAAGAGCCAGCGTCCACACAGAAAACCAACAGACAACAGTCTGCAGAGCCTCCTGTCTCTTCACGGGGCGGGAACAGCTGTAGCAGCCGTGGCCCGCCGCAGTCAGCACTGACGCGGGGAGAAGGGCACAGCTACTTGGGGCCTCCTCCACGGACTGGGCCCAGGCCGCTCCACTGCCCCTTTTACCCTGTGTCAAAGATGGTCCCGGTTTGTTAAAAATGGGGAAAATAGATTTTATGTTAAAATAACAGGATAGTCAGGGAATAGGAAAGAAACAGTATGCTCCCTTTTAAGACAGTATCAGGTCAGCCTTTGGAAAGGAGCTGTGATCCCTGGTGCTCTCACCTTCTGTTTCTGGAAGCCTTGACACACCGATGATCCGTGGGAAGGGCCACTGTCCCTCCGTCTCCATGGCCCAGCCCCTCTGCAGCGCTGACCAGAACCTGAGTCCTCCCTGTCTCTCGCACGTCCCTCTGGCCGCCTCCCTGGTGCCAGAAGGAAACTCATCTCCTCTGACTCCCCCCGCCCCGCACGCACCACTGCTCCCAGGTCCCCAGCCGAGACTCCTCCCTGCCGTCCTGTCCACAACGTGGGGCATCGCATCCCGTGTCCCGGCTCACTCATCACTCGCCGTCACGTGGGTCTTAGGTTGGTTCCTCCTTACCTCGTGTGGTGGGACCCAGACTTGATAACTAGCAGAGGAGGTGGCTTCCTTTTCACCTGGTCATGGTGTCTTGTGGAGCCCACATGTATGTTGCGTTTAATCACTTGTCAGTACATTGATGGCTCTATATTTTCTGTTTTAATTGCAGTCTTTCCCTTTAATCCCTACATTTTCTATAGCTGTACCCAGATGCTGCTTGGATGTTCTCAAGCAAACGAGTTCTCTAAGATGATGCGGTGCACACAAGTCTTATTTGGGGGGAGCTCGGGAAACACAGGCCCTGGGGGAAGGACGGGCAGAGACACAGGCAGCCCAGTGCAGAGCCCGCTGGCTGGGTCCAGCGTCAGATTCCCAGCACACGCGCCTTGGGCGAGGAAGACGCCGCAGTGAGTCTGAAGACGCCGCCTGTCAGCCGGCTAACGTCCCATTAGTGCGGGCTGAGAGGCTCTCCGTGTTCCCACTGTCCTCCGTCACGGCTGCTGACGGCGGTCCATCCTCGGCACCCCTGAAGAGCAGCTCGGGGAGCCAAGTCGAGAGAGGTCCGAGAATCCGCTCCGCTGCCTCCGGCGCCTCTGATCCCGCTAAGAAGCTTCCTGTGAAAACGGGCACTAATTACAAATCCCTCGGAAACAGAGCTGGGTGGACTCGGCCCTCGCAGCGCAGAGAACGTCTGTCTCTGTGGCCGAACGAAGCCAGGAGCGTCAGGCCCAGCCAGGAGAGCTGAGGGGCTGTCTTGCAACACTCCCCAGGACACCCCAACACAGCCCGGCCTCCCCCAGTCACCAGAAGCAAATCCAGCCCCCCAGCATGGTCTCTGGGGGACCCAGCAACCTCCTGTGGTGCCCACCTCACACGCTACCTTCTGTCCAGAGACAAGATCCCTGCTTCTGGGTCGGGGATCCTGGCTGGCTTGGCCTCACCTGTTCCCCTGCTGTCTGACCACACGTTGGATGTTCCTTTTCCTGCCCAGATATTGGCCGCCTGCATCCCAGGGGCACTGTGGTCCCTAGGCCTCATTAATTAGCTCTTCTGGGGTCCCAGTGACGGGGGGCGCCCTCGGGAAGTCGGGGCTACCAACCTAATTTGTAAGTTCCTGCTCAGAAATGAAACGCAAGAGCAAACAGGCAGCTTCAACCTTGTCTCCCATTTCAACCTAATTCACCAAGGGATCCTGTTCACTATCAACTCAGTCACTGTCCTGGGGACCAAGTCTTCAGCAGCAGGGGCAGCGGCCTCTGAAAGGGACCCCAGCAATGTGCGCAGTGCCATCACCTTATATCCTGAGTTTGTCTCCCAACTGCCCCTGCTGATCCCTAATCCCAGGACCTCAGAACGTGACCTTTAAGAGACACTTCAGCTACAGTGAGGGTGTGAGGGTGGGCCTGGGGCCATGGTTCCCTTGCAAGAAGAGATTAGGGCGCAGAGCCTGGGGAGGAGGGCAGGGAGCTGGCTCCAGGAGAGGACAGCAGAGGCTGGACACCTGCTGACCCTGGGGAGAGGCCTCAGGAGGAGCAGGGTCCCTGCCCACAGCACGATCATCCTCCGGAACTCAATCCATGTCTGCTGAAACCACCCAGCCTGTGGATCTCACTTTGTCAGAAATGAATAGGTGCTCTTTTAACTTCACCCCATCTCCAGCAGTTACACCATCTTGCATTTCCAGGGGACCAGACTCCCCTCTGTTCTTCTGTTATCAGTCCTTCCTGTGGGAGTGTCGCCTACCCTTGGACCCTGCCTGTTAGGAGCCTTTGTCCCCGAGTGCGGCATACGCACCATGTCCTCTCGTCCTCGACCTTCTGTGGAGATGGCTCGCTCTGGCAGGATCCCTGTGCGGAGAAGTTCATGTCCAGCGTTCCTGCAAACAGTCTCTGCACACCACTCACAGCCAGGTGTTCAGAGCCTGTCTCAGGCCGAGTTCAGTGACTCCAACCAAAGCTGTCAGTTACCAGCTCAGTGGGCCCGCCCACCCGACGCGTCACCTCCAGCTCCTCCATCACCCCAGCACCTGCCCGGCATGGGAAACGGATCATTTTCTCTGTTCAAGGCCCCTTCTTCTGAGCAGCACCCCATCCTGGGATTTCTCCTCCTCCCACTTCCCCACGATTCTCACAGGGTGGCCATGTGTTTGCGGAGCCCAGGTCCCCACCCTGGCCCCAGTAAGTCGCCACTACTCTGGTTTTCTGACTCAGGACAGGACGCGTCACCTTCTCAGGTGTGCCGCCCAGGTGCCCCAGTCCTCACGACAGGCAGAAGCAGGGATGAGAAAGGAGGAGGCAGGGAGGAAGAGGGCGAGGAGGGGAGGACACAGCCCAGGGGAGCAGTGCAGGGCAGGGCAGGGCAGGGCAGGGCGAGCAGGGTCCCGAGAGGGTTCCTGTGGCAGCTGTCTGAGCTCAGCCTCTTCTCTGCGTCTCTGGCGGGGCTGAGTCCCCCTCCCCCTCCCCACTTCCATGACTCCAGTTTGATGTCAGCCAGTTGTGCTGAATTTTTATCGCTTTGAAACAAACGACTCCTTTCCTGCAACACGCCTCTCAACATGTTCCCTAAAATGGATTTGATTATAGTTCTCGTAGAAGACGCGCAGCTGTGAATGTCAACATACACACGTGCACTCCTGCTAATCACAGATCCTGGCGACAGGTGCCCCTGGTGGTGCTAATGAAGGTCCTCGACTCCTGGTGGTCAAACAGGCGCTGGCAGCCCTGATGCACTGGGAAGTCCGGGAGCAAACGCCCGAGCCTCCGGCCACCAGATTCCTTGAGCAGCTCTGCCCTACGACCGTCCAAGGCCGAGGCAGACTCCCGGGAATTTAGCTTCGTCCACCAGTGCTTCCCACTCTGACTCCAGCTGGGCTTTCTTCCTTCCCAGTCCCCACGTGTGCAGGAGACGACAAATTAATGGGCTCCTACCCCAGAGGTCGGAAAGAAGAGCCCTGGATGGAAGGAGGCAGATAATCACAAATGTTCTCTGCATCGTGAAGCGTTAAGAGGAAAGATGGCTTCTCACCCCCACCCTGAGGTCTCCTGCGTTTCCCTGATCTGTCCTTGAGCGGGTGGAGGGGAGCAGGCTGTGAAGAGGGCGGGCTGGGCAGCTCCTACCAGCTCAGCTCAGGGATGAAGCTCCAGGCTGCTTCCCGGTCTGGCCGGATGCCGACCCACTCCGAGCAGAGAGCGAAAACTGAGTCTTCCGCCCGCGTTGCAGCCACGCATCAGCTTTAGCCCCGTCGATGCAGACGGTGCCAGAATCTGTTCGCGCGTTTACATTTCTGCACATGTTTTAATTAAGCGTTAGCAGGATGCCGTTTGCAGCGGCATGTGAATACCTTTGTAATTAACAGTCCTGAGCCAGAGCAGGGCTCTTCCTCCACATTCTTTCAATTAACGGAAAGAGTTCAAGGGCAGAATCAGCAGTCACTTCTGGCTGCAGAATGTGGGCGCCGGGGAGCCTGCCCTTCCCTGGCAGCAACGTTCACTGTTTTTAATTCCAGGCTCTACCAGAATCTATTTCTGCTTTTTAAGTCATGTCAGAAATAAGAAAGCTCAGGGCCATCCCAGATCACATGCTGTCGGGGCACGATCACCTCCCACCCCGGGGGAGCCCACCCTCCTACCTGGCCTCCTCGCGGCATCCCTGGGCAGAGAAGCCCGGCTCCCCTGCGGCCTCCAGTCCCACGGAGGGACCCACCTGCACCCCCGGCTCCTGGGCCCACCTGCAGCTTGTCACTGCCAGTGCCGGGAGGTGAGAACCGCCAGTGCAGAGCCTGGCTCCCCAGGCACGCGGGGCCAGCCCGGGAGCCCCGCCCTCCGGCACAGCCTGGGGCCCTTCTCGCCCGCTCTCAGGGCTTCTAGTTGGAAGCAGATCCCTCGTGGCTCAGGCCGACGTGGATAAATGACTTTCCCCAGGCCGGGGAGTGCCGGACGTCTGTGGGCCGGCGCTGGGTGCCCGCGCAGCGCTGCACGTGAGGCGTGCAGGCCCAGAGGCCACCTGCTTATTATCACGGTTCACGTCCTCGCGGGCACGCCACGTCCCCACTCAGGGCGCCTCGGTACCTCCCCTCTGGAGTGGCCGTTAGCACCTGGCAGGGCAGAAAGCGGACATGTCCCCAGCTGTGGAAGGGGCAACCGGGGGACGTCTGCCCAGCTAATTCCCTGCCTCATTGCCTGCCTGTTATCTGATAAAATCGTCAGATTCTGTATCTCATCAAACTTCGACTTCCAAAGTCTGGCATTTTAACAGGTGAATTACAAAGATGGACCAGACAGCTTCAGTTCCAAGGGCCTGTCCTCTCTGTGGCTCATGGGGGCTCCCCTGGGTTCCAGATATGGAGAGGTTGATGCCTGCTGCCTTCGTCTGCTCCCTGCAGGCCGCAGAGACCTGGCCCGGCCAAGGGGCGAGAAAGCGTTTGGACTGTGGGCAGAACACAGGTCCATTGGCTGGGTCTCTGTACAATGGGGCAGGGACTGCACTGCTCTGTGAAAAGCAGAGAACGAGGCCTCCTGCCTGCAGATCCAGGCCTGGAGGGAGGCCTGCTGAGCTTCTGGTCCTGCTCAGAGGCCAGGTGAGCTCCTAGAGAAAAGGTTTTCCTCTGGAAAAGCACTGCCAGGCCTCCGTGGGCAGCGCCCTGGCCTCGGGAAATCGTGCCACGTTTGTCCTGCTGTACAGGCCTGGTATTTTTATCACCCCACTGCAATGCAGTGGCCAATGTGAGGCAGCTCCTGTTAGTCACATTATTCTACACAAACAAAGGTCTCTGATTTTACTCAGTCATCGCTGCCATGCATACAGATTTGACTGCTGCTATCAACAGCCACTCATCCGATCAGTGTTTGCATACACAAAAGCAGAGTTTTCCTAAGAATTGGTATTGACAAAGAAAGGGTTGCTTCCTTTATTCCATGTCCTCTGCTTGGAAACATGCTATGTAAATGTGGTTCAGCTGGAAGCTGTTGAGAACATCAGGTCAAGTTCCCTGGCCCAGGTCTGCGCTTCCTTAAATCCGGGGTCTCAGACCGCCCTAAAACTCCCAGTCATAATTCCAGCCAGCACGAGGGTGGCCTTGGGCACTGTTCTTCAGGGTTCTAGGAGACTGAGCACAAAAATAGGCACCCATAGGGCATCCGCTGTACTTTCTACGAAAGGTCTGCTCTGTGCCAAAGGGGATGTCACGGTCCTGACAGCTTACAGGCCGACTCTGGACCAGCACACATCTAAGAGACTGGAGAGACCCACCGGTGGTCTGCAGCCCCCTGGGTGGGGTCAGGAGCATTCCCTGCACTGGACACAGAGATCCCGAGTCTGCACAGCTTCCAGGAGAAGCAGGGCCTGTGCTGGAGTGTCTTGGAGCCATTTCTGGCCAATTCTGGACTATCACAGACTCCAAGTCCATGGAGAACAGGTGTTACAGGCATTTTCTATATAAAGGTCCCAAATCCAAAGAAGAGGCAAAGGAAATGCGAACACAGGTAAATCCTGGATTCCACTTCTATCTCTTGGCAAACGTCCACCATTTTCCCATCACCCACCCTGACCCTCATCATCTGCAGTGAGGTGTCAGGAGACCGTTGCTGGGAACAGAGACAAGACCTCATGCTCCAGGCCCTGTCCCAGGATTCTAGCTCTGGAGTGTGCGGTTGGGATCTGGGGAGAGAGACTATGGCGGCCCATGGAGTCAGCTAAGATTTCTTGTTGGCCTCCTGCTGAGGCCACCTTATGACTTGTGCGGTGTTTATTTTTGGCTTGAGTTTGCTGTTTTATCTTTTGCTTTAGATTGTTTGCAAAAATAGTAGCTGTTTTTTCATTCCCTGAATCTATGCCCCTTTGAAACACAAGTTTCAGCTTCTTACATCGAGAGGAGGAATTTTTTGCCTCACTCTGGGGCGACACTGCGGTAACACGGCGGACGGGATGGCGTGCCCACCCCCTGAGGCCTCGGTCCAGACTCTGAGCAGATCCGCACTCCCGGATGACGGACGTGCGGAAGGGGGCTCCTCTGGGCATCTCCGGCCCGTCCACACGGCTGAGTCCTGTCAAGGTCAGCCAGACCTGGTCCCACTGGAAGACCAGGGAAGATGATGACAAGCCTCAGGCTAGACCGTGTGTCCGGGCTGGAACTCAGGCTGCACGCCCTCCACGGTCTGCGGTCTCGCCGCTACTCCCAGTCCTGGAGACCCAGACCTCAGCTCTCCAAGCTGGTCTGGGGGTCCACAGCTGCTACTGGATTATTGGATTCCAAAGACAGCTGTTTGCAAACCACCTTCATTTCTAGAAAACGAAGCAAGGTTGTGTCCTAGAGAACGCTTATTTCCGAACATTTCTCCTCAGATGTCTATCAGTCTCTGGATCACTTTTTTGGCCTGTGAACTTGCTCAGTAATTGGTCACTTCCTTTGAGTCCCCACTGCCAAAATAACCTTCCGAATTATCTGGAGAAAACGGCAGCTTCTGGTGGAACCTCTTGGTTCACTGCAAATACAGGTTGGTAATCACGTCGTTAAAGCTTTCGCCTCGGCGACACTACGACTTGAAGGAAGGTGATCTTCTCTGAGCCCCACGGGGGCCCAAGCTATGCTGAGAGGCTGGGCCCCTCTCCAGATCTCCAGGGGTCACTGCTGTCACCCAGACAAGACCCCGAAGCAGCTCCAGCTCTGGAGCCCTGCACCAGGGTCCCTGGTGACTGGGACCAGCCGGGGCCTCTCCTGAGCCAGAAGCATCAGGAATGACTCCCGCTCATGAGCTGAGTGTCTGTGGTCTCACCAGTGAGTTGGCCGACAGCTGCCAACGAGGTCATCCTGTCCTCTACATGACTGCTAGCCATCAATGTCCCCAACGCTGAGGGGCGTCCAGTCAGCCTGCCCTTGCAGGGACCCCTGGCCTCCACATCCCACACGTTGACTTTAACCCAAAGGGTGCAGAAGTCGGAGCCTTCCCTTCGCCATGAGCTGATTCTGCAGCCACGAAACCCGTCAGTCCTTCCGACCCCCGCTGCATCGGAAAGGGAGGCCGCACGCCCCATTCGCGCCTGGGTCCTCGAGCAGAGGAAACACGCTGTCCCCAGGCTCATGGCCAGCGGCACAGCTCTCCACTCAAGCGTCCGAGAACACGGCACCATGGCGGTACCTGTAAGCCTCACTCTTCTTCTCCCTGAAATGCACCCAGATCCCAGGCTCCTACTCGTCACGAGTGCGTCACGCTCTGAGCGTCTGCGTTCTAAGCGGACTCTCTGCCGAGGGTTGACGCCTCTACGCCTGCTTAGACTCCTGAGGCCTGTGGTGCAGACCCATGGGCGGCGCTGTGGGGAGCAGTCACCACGGGTCCAGTGTCGCCTCTTGTTCCTCTTCTGCCCGGGATCCTGGTGCTTTATAAGACATGTCACTTTCAAGAATGTCCATGGCGCTCGTCTGCTTGTACACCAAGCTTGTTCTGCATCCGGGGACCAAACCCTGTGGGCCCCTCTCCCTGCTCCCTAGCCTCCTGGGGACCCGCGTAACCCTGCTGGCTCTGGCTTGCAGCCCCATGGGAGTAAGGGCAGAACATCATCCCGTCTTCTCCTCCTTCCCTGCCCCCAGCTCAGAGCAGTTTTTCATAAAAACTTTTCGAATCATCACAAAACATTTCTGAAAATCTGAAGGGCCTTGAGAGATGGTCGTGCGGAGGACTTCAGAGAGGGAATGGGGGCCCAGAAACCCCACCTGCCCCCAGCACATGAGTCCCATGCAGCTGCTGAGACCCCAGTTGCTTAGGGCAGCTCAGGGCCTGCTGCTCAGGAGAGGCGACTCCGACCTGCACCTTCCGCAGATGTCCTGTCCTGTAGGGACCCTTGGGACCCAGGACTCCAGGGCACTGGTGACCATGGGTCCAGCCCTGCAGGTGCAGGCCAGAGACGCTGTTCACAGAGACCATGGTTTAATGAAGACAGTGATGGGGCATGCGACAGATCTCCCACCAGAGGGAAGCGTTAGATCCCTAATCTCACCCCTGGGGTAGCTGTCGGCTTATTCTTGCCAAACTCCCAGTCCGTCACACCACTGACAAGAAGGCGCCGCCCTGGCCTCAGGTTCCCATCAGTATACCGAGGCCCCAGCCCCTGTCCCTGCGGCTTCCATGAGGATCAGATGACAGATGATGGGTCACGATGCTCCAAAGACAATAAGTAGCCAAAGCAAGAGTGGAGAACTCCTCGTGTGACCTTAGTGACAACTTAGTGGCTGATGGCAAAGTCTACACATCCAGTTTCTAGAAGAAGCGACACACTCAATGCCAGGAACCTCTCATCCCAAATTAATGAAGTTTTAACTACTGAACAATTAGGAAACAGATGTCTGTCTAATTTGCCACGCATGGCACCAAGGATAACTAAATCGGCCTTGCTGCTTTATCAGATGGTTAGGAACTGGGACTGCAAATGAAAACCCAGGTTTGGTCACTGGGAAAACACTGTTAAAGTCATAAATGACAGTATCAGTTCGCTGAGTACCCATCACAGGCCCGCGGCAAACGCCGTCTCTGACACCGGAGGACCGTGGTTTGACTGGGTGGGGAGCGCTCCGTGATGGGACTTCTACAGGAACCGCACTCGCAAGACATGTCGGGTAATGCCTGTTTCTCTTGTGTAAATGCAGACAAGTACATGCTAGAATGCTGGTCACATTAATAAATTCGTGCTTTGGGGAAAATACCACATGCACTTTCCACGTCTCCAGCTTTCAATTCCAGAAAGGAGCACACAGGGCAAAGCTGTGAAGACCCCAGTGACTCTCCACTCACTTCCATGACATTCCTCTTTCATCTGGAGGTGCCCACACTTCTCAGCTCAGCCCTGCTCCCCAAATTCCCATGTCTGATGTCCGTCTCACTGCCTCAAATGACATTTAAGTTTTCTGGGGACTCAACTCCAACAGCAAGGAAAAATTTTAAAACAGTTGATAATGATGATTTCATTAAACTAAAATATTTAGAGAAAGAACCTCTCCACAGAAAGAGTTCCATTGAACGGGAGAAGACATGAGCATTCATACATCCCATGAGGAATTAATATACAATGTATATAAAGAACTTATGCAACTCAGTAACAAAAAAGCAAATACCCCAAGTCAAAACACACAGACAGAGGAGCCACTAGACACTTCCCTGCAGAGGACAGACAGGTGGCCCATAGACCCATGAAAGAATGCTCTCCATCACTTATTATTAGAGAAATGCAAGCAAAGCCACGATGAGAAACCACTCACAGCATGAGAGCGGCCGGTACCAACTGACAGGGAGCAGCTGCTGGTGGGAGTGCCGGCTGGTGCAGCTGCTTTGGAAAACAATATGGATATGTCTCAGAAAAATTTAGAATGAAATTATTGTATGATCCAGAAACTCACTTTTAGGTATCTAGAAGAATATGAAAGTATGAACTTGAAAAGATAAATGCAGCTGTACTGTTTTCAAGAGCCAAGACATGGAAATGATCAAAATGCCCAGTGACGGCTTAATGTGTAGAAAACAAATCTGGATGCACACATACACACACATTACAACTACTACCACCGTCACCATCACCACCATCACTACCACCACCACCACCACCACCACCACCACCACCACCACCACCACCACCACCACCACCACCACCACCACCACCACCACCAC
>RJWH01006400.1:0-55653 GCA_004363575.1 Solenodon paradoxus
CCTCTGTCCCTAACCTCACCCCCGTCCACTGCACCTCTGTTCCTAACCTCACCCCCGTCCACTGCCAGAAAAGCGGTCGGCCTCCTCGGAAGCAGTCCTCCCCAGTGAGCACCAGGCGGGCTGGCCCCGGGGCCGCAGGGCTTCTCTGTCAGGAGCGTCCGCGGAGTTGGGCCCCGTGCCCACTCTCAGAGCCCAGCGCGCATCACATGGTCGGGGACACAGGTGGTCTCCTGCACGCACAGTTCTGTCTGTTGCTCATCCTGACTCCCACCCCCAGACGGGAGGGGAGACCTGCGGGGTTTCCCTTCCTCCCAGCGCCATCTGGCCGAGTGATGAAGCCACAGCCAGGAACGGAGCCAGCGGTGACTGCCATCACAGTGCAGGTCCTTCCCTGTGTGTCACATCACACACGGCTCCAGGGAGCACACGCTTAGGAGGCGAGTGTGTCAGACCCTCCGTGACAGCCCAGGCGTGCAGCCGAGAAGCGCCGGGAAGCCGTGTCCCCCATGTGGTGTCCGTGACCCCACTGAAAAGACATTCAGGGGAAGGTGGGTGGTTAGAGACAGGTCGGCAGGAAGTGCGGGGCCGAGCACTTAGACCTTTGAATGGATTGTTTGCTCTGGTCAACGGTCTTGGAACACTCGAGTCCTGTGTCAATTCCAGGTTGAATTCCAAGCTGGCCTTGAGTTCCTCCGTCCTCCCCGTGTCCACCTCTAGCCGATTTCGAAGAACCTTGCAGCCGATCAGAGGGGAGGTATTTAAGGAGAATACACGTGAGTGGAATCACGACTGCGAATCTCGTTCCTCGTCCTCGGGGAACTGCAGGTGCTTCGGGCCGGCCCCCGTTCAGCCTGGGCGCCCTCCAGGAGGTGAGGCTCGCCTCTCGCCGTGTCCACACCTGACAGGTGCAGAAGTGCAGACCCCCAGCGCGAGCACCAGAGATGTCTGGGGCCTGGGGACACAGGGTCAGATGCCTGACTGGGACCCGGAGGACAGTGAAGGTGGCGTGTGCTGGGCACTCAGCACGGGCCAGTGAGGGCAGGAGCTTGCTCGCCCAGAGCGGGAAAGGTAAGGCTGTCTGAAGCCTCACATGTGCCAGGTGGATGCAGGATAAATAAATCCTCTAGAAATTGGGTGAACTGAGCAGACCATTAAGAGCAAACAATGGAATTCCAGCAATGGCGAGATTTTCAGTGTCATTTTCCTTCAATATCATACCTCTTGCTAAAACCGACTAAAGTAAAAATAAAAATGTAAGAATGACAAAGAAGGATGACAAATGTCCAGTGAGGGAAAGGTCATCTGAGAGCAACACACGCTGAGACATACTTAACACAAAAGCAATGAAATCGATTGGGCAAACAGGTGCATAATTCTCCCAAGATGAAAGGAATTCTGAAAAACCCACTTTGGGGACGGAAGCCTGGGGACATCAGGGCCCGAGAAGCGTCTGCATCGTGGGTGACAGCGCCTGTGGGAGCAGGAGGGCAGCGCTGGGCGAAGGAGGAGGAGCGGATGGAAGGAGAGAGCAGTCGCAGGGACGGTCTGCAGCTGAGCACTGAGCCCGACATCTGGAGGACAAGTCCAGCTGCGGGAGGGGGATGCTGAGCGTAAACTCGTGACTTACGGAGAGAAAACCAGGCACGTTCCCTCTCATCACAATGAAAACCCAGTTGTCATAGACTCACGTCGTCCCTGGGGAGCAGCTCTCAGAACACGGACTCCCATTCGCTCCTTGGCCCCCAAGTCTCAACCGAAGCACTAAGTCACATCCAGGACTGAGTCCTGCTCCTCAGTTTCAGGGTCTGTAGCACAAACCAGGAGGTGGGACAAAATCCCCGAGTCTGCTGGCCAGGGTCCAATGCCCGCCCCACTTGGGGGCACGCTGAGTTTCTGAACAGCTGGTGTGGATGCCAGCTCTCCTGCCCCTGTCTCCAGCACCAGCATCGAGTGTCCAGTCCGCGGGGACAGGGGGAAGAGACACCAGAGCTGTAACCATTGGTGTCCCGCTGTCCCCGATGCCTCCTGTCGAAGACAGACATTCAGGCACAGACACAGAGGGAAGTTGGATTCCCAAGCCAGGGGTTGAGGGGGATATTTGAAAAACTGACTCAGGAGACGAGTGCTTCATCCTAAGTTGTATCATAGGCTCAAGGAAATTATTTTCAGAAGTTTCTCTGAAATAAAGGTTATTTGATGACTACACTAGGTGACACGAAGGGACTTTGTGTAACAAGCAAACACGCGCAGGCCACAGGTAGGTCATTGCAGGATTAAGTGGGGATTAAAATACCCGGGCTGTGCTTTGCAAGCGGTCAATGAACGTGAGCCCCAGGTCTGCACACTCGGGGTGCCCTCTCCGCCTTCCTGCCCAGGACCCCTGTCTGAAGACCGAGCAGGATGGAGTCTCTCAAAAGGAGAGACTGTGCTACAGAGATCTGGCGAGGACATTGAACACAGTTATACTTGACACTAAGTCCAAATAACTTGGGACCATGGTCTCTGAATGTGTCCGTGTTACCCTTCCTTCCTCCCTGACGGAGATGTGAGCGCTGTGCCAGGGCCATGCTGCTTAAACGCACATGCAGATGCAATTTTATGTGAATATACTGGAGCCCCACCGACCCCAGAAGGGGCTGGGGGTCGGCCCATTCAAACAGCAGTGTTATTTCGGCCTCACATTCTGCTGGAGACCACCCCTTAGCGAGCAGGGTTCTGTGGTCTTCCCGGGCGTTAGCTCGGGGTCCCAGGTGCACCCAGCCAGGGCCTCTTTCTGCAGGGGAATCCCTCGAAGTCTGTCACTTCCATGTCAACACTTAAAGAAGTGGCCATTGTTTTCAAAGTGAAGACTTCATCTCTGAATCTCATTGAAAAGCTTCGTAGGTTAATTCATCTTCTAGGAAATTTTCAAGGGTAATTTTGCTAACATGGTTTTGCTTCATCCATGAGATTTGGAAGAAGCTCCAAGTAGGAACAAATGCTATTAAAAAAAATAGTTCTGAGAACGATTTAACTAGTGTAGACAGGATTCTAGAACTTCATTGTCAAACGTGGGATGGGAAGGTGTCCAGAGTGCAGTTTGCTTCGTACAAGTCTCTTTCATGGAGAAAAAGAAATAGGTCTTTGTTTAATATTGGTTGATCACACTCATTTAAATAAAAAGACATCATTCCCTCAAATTAAATGGGGCAAGAAAAAGAACTCAGAACACGAGGTCATAGAGCTGATGATGGAGAACAACAGTGACACAACCAGAGACAAAAGACAGTAAAATCAAGAAAAACCAAGTCATTTGGACTGGGGAAACTGAGGCCAGGAACCAGTTTTCACTGAGGAGGAGATCCAAAATTTATTTAAATTGACATCAAATGTTAACCTTGGTTAACTCGTGAAAAAATGCTTAGATAATTTTTGCTTTATTTAGTTCTTTCTGTATTTAGATATTTTAGAAAAGAACATGTATTATCTTTTTGTGATGAGACCCAACAATAATGTGATTTCATTTATAATAAAAATGAAAAGGGAGGACTAAGATTTTTGCATCACCTCTTTTCACCTCCTGCGAGCTTCATAAATGGAATATTTATCTCTGAGCTTCCAACAAGAAGCCTGCGGATCTGCCTGATTTGCAGTCTTTGGATAAAGATGCACCGATGTTCAGAAACTAAACTTCTCTTGGTTAGGATGCAGAGAGCATTGCTGATTTCAGCACGAGTGTCACATCGCTCTAGTTCTGATGAAGCTGCGGACCACGTGGAAGATGAAATGGTCTGTATGCTTGCAAACACATTCCATCAAGTGCCTGCCTTTGAAACTCCTGAGTCTTTTCTGGAATACTCTGTACATCAGCAGGTCAAGACCCTGTCAAGGTCTTGTCCTTCCCTCTCCGGTCTCTGCTCTCTGTTTCATCTGTTAAATAAAGCTGTGTCTCTGGAAAGAATAGAGAAGCCGCGGGATGTACTCATTGATGGAGGTCTTGCTCTGTGGACGTGATGGACACGAGAGGATTCTCAGTGCATGTGGGTGGCCTTCTTCACCGTAGCTCTGGAAAGCCTGGAGCATCAGCTATTCATCCGGGTGTGTCCAGGTCCACGTCCAGGAGGGCGATTTTTGTTCCCATGTCTTACCAGGTGACCAGGCAAACAGCGGTCTAGCAATGCTTCTTTCCCAGGAAGCAAGGAAGAAATGTCCAGAGGGTGATGATGTGGGTTCAAGCTGGGGGGAATTCTTCGAGAATCTGTTTGCTCGTTTCTCCGTGTTGATGTCCCCCTTCCTTCTGGACTGCCTGGCCCATGTCCACGTGGTCTCACGGACACATACACTCCGTGAGCATGGCGCGCCCCACTGCAGAGCTGCTCTCGGCCGGAACCTGTGTTTTGTGAGCGCCACGTCTTCTAGCACAGAATTGGAATTTATCGCTTGGCACGTTCATGAGGCCCAAGTAAACATTTCCTTGGCTTTAGGACATCAGTGACCCTCTTGTCAAAAGTCAATAGGCAAGATAGCTGCCGGCATGTTCGGATGCCCGCTGCTCATTCTGATGATGCAGAACGCATGTTTTCGGCGCGATCAGACATGTGATTTATTACGCTCCATTAGAGCCTCTTCGCAGCAGAGTTCTCTGGCAGAAATGCGTTGAGTAAATATTGAAACTGGCATCTGCTCCAGCCCCGACCCTGTACAGCGAAGCCCTTTGGTACGAGGGGCTGGATGGATGTGCTGCTGATGTGAAAATGCAGAAAATGAGGTTGAATCCACGGGTAGCCCTTCTGTGATGACGGCTTAATTCACCCTGATTCCTGGGTTTAAATGTAAGTGCCTGGAGCTTGGGCCTGAAGACATTTGTTTTGGGACAAAGGATGCGAATCCATGGAGCCGTATGAAGTGGTGACGCAGTGGTCACTCTATCTGTAAAGCATCAGACTTGGGGACTTCACCTGGGTAGTTGAGAGGCAGTGACGGAGCGGCCTGGCCGGAGGGAGGGTGGTGTCCGTTAGCTGAGTCTTCCCGTCTCGGACAGGCATGTCCTCAGCACCCGGGACCCTGAGGCCGGCGGCCGCTCCCAGTGGGCCCCGAGGGGTGAGCTGGTCCCCTGAGATGGACATGGTCACCGACACCTCATGAGGATGGCTAGAGAATGGCGAGACATCCCAGCCCCTTCCTCACCAAGTCCCTGACTTTCTAGGAAGACTCTCCAAGTCCATTGAAAGGACATTAATAGGAGATTAATTAGGACATTAATTAATAAGGACATTAATTGCTTTATTTATGTTGCAGACAGCCCTGCAGCCTTAAAGGAAAGCAGTAGCCTGGAAGGGCAGGTTCCTTGAGCATCAGGAGCTGTGGTGAAGCTCAAAAGCCAGACAAACCAAGTCAGTGGGAAATCATAACAGAAAAGGTTCCGCCAAGCTGGGTCATACTGCCACCACCCTTAATGATTATTCTAGCACATGCGGGACCCTAACTGTTCCTCTGGCAATTCTTCCCTTCAGAGATAATTCAGCAAAACATCAGTAAGACTGGAATAACTGCACGACTTTAAGTTACAAGTTGCTCAAACCAGCATGAGAAAATAATTCAGGGGACGGTCTGAAGACTCCGCTGACTTAGCCTGGAGAACGTTCTGGAATTGCTGGCGACTTTAACAGATTCCCTTCATCGGCCCCGCCTGCACGGACGGTCCCAACGCCTCGGAGGCCACAGGGAGACCTTTCCTTGTGACATCAGGGCCCTCCGGCCCCACCACCCCTCACGGGGGCGCCTGGTGTCAGGCATCTTGGTCCACACTCCTCTGCGGCACCGGAAACAGCAGCACTGCCAGCTGGAAGTGACAGCAGTTGGACACGGGGCACTGGCTGCAGGAGTTTCAGCAGAGCATCGGCGCCTGCGAGAAAGGGTGGCGGCTCCCTCACGGGTCACTCATGCGTTCAGCAGGGACCCTCGGCGCCACTGCAGATGCGCGTTCTCTATGCAAAGCTGTCTCTCCCTTGTGGGGCCCTGGAGCCAGTGGAGAAGGCAGCAGGGCCCAAGGGACAGGAGGCTGGTGTCCGGGGCTGGGCAGTCATGCAGGCCTGTGGTGGAGGGCAAGGGGGCCGGCGCTGTCGTTAGTGGGAGCAGGAGGGCCCCAGCACAGACGTGAGGGGAGACCCCGGGGTGCGGGCTCCTGCAGGTGCTAGACAAAGCGGCTCCGGCTCCGGGGAAGGAAGACAGCGGCCCTGGCCGAGACGGATGAGTGTCTGGGACACGCTCCAGGCAGAGCAGATGCCTGGGGCGAAGGCGGCGTCTGTGGGGACGGCAGCGTGGCCTCTGGGAGGCGGGTGGGAGGGAGGGCCACATCGGTCGCTGTAGGGACTCTGGTCTTCGTCCTGAGGGGCCGAAGCCGAGAGCGGTGGGAGAAGGGCAGTGACTTGATGGCACCCCACAAAAGCAGGACTCTGGCTCTCGGTGCCGCGGGGAGCGCAGGGGAGCGAGTGGCAGCCGCAGATGGAGGCCGTGTCTGTGCTGGGAGGGCTGCCCGGGTCTGGGGCGGGGCTGGGGCAAGAAGGGACCCCGTTTCCCACGTCTGTGGCAGGAATGTGCTGAGGGCCATCTCAGAGCATCAGACGGCCCTCCGCAGCGGCGGACACAGGTCAGCAGCTGAAGCCCACACCCTCGGCCCTGGGTTCTGCAGCCACAGGTCCGAGCTGCAGGGGCCAAGCTTCCCCAGCGTCCGCGGGCTGCAGCCATCAGCCCTGGCCTGACCCCTCTGAGGAGGGTGCGGTCATACGCAGGAGGGCCACCCAACGCCAGGGTGCTAGCTGATCTCCTCCGCAACATCCCGACTTCCAACACAGCTCCCGTCGGAGGAAACGGAGTTTAGGGCTCTAGCGTCTGAATCTGGGGGAGCAGTGGTGAAATCACCACACAATGTGAAGACACGAGCAGACTCGGGACTACAAGGCGTCATGTTCCAACTCAGGTCCCTCGTGGAGATGTCACAGAGGCTGCTGGGATGTCCATCTGGCCTTCAGAGCAGAGCCCAGAGTAGCCAGTGCGAGGGTGCAGGTGTCGCTGAGGCCCCGTCTGGGCAGCACCGCCCACTGAGGGCCACGGGCGGGAAAGAAAGGAAATCGGAGGCCTCGGCTTGGACACCCTGACACTGAGAAATAAGGGAGCAAAGCGGGGACCTGCAAGAGGGGCAGTGAGGAGAGAGACCCGGGAGGCGGGCACGACCCGCCGGCACCGTCATGTGCGCTGGAAGGCGGCCGGGGGCTGCCCACCGGAAGGTCAACTGTCGTCGAGAGAGAGCAGAGCGGGAGGTGGGAGACGGGACGGCGGGTGGCGTCCTGTGCCGTTTGCTGGGAAGGGAAGGGAGAAAGAGCAGTGGAAGCTGGAGAGAAACTGACGGGAGGGAGAGTTGTTGACAACGGGAAAGATCCGGCGTATTTCCCTTGTGCCGGGGAAGGCGAGGTAGGTGGGACGGGGCCGTGGAGGACAGACCCTGCAGCGCTCTCTGCGTCACACGGGCCGGGGGCGGGGGTGAGCACGGAAGGCGGCGGCGTCCGCAGGCCGCTCATTCACAGCACCTGCAGGGGGTGAGGCTGCAGCGCCCACCAAACGCTGCTGCTGGACAGGAGAGGCGGAGTCCTCCTCTCATCAGCTCTCACTTTTTAATCAACAAAAATGGGAACCAGATCATCGATCAAGTCTAGGAGCAGGGCCCGGGGTTGGGGGCTTGCATGCGGGCCTGGAGAAAGCCACGGTCATTCGGGAGAGGACTGTGCTCTCGGGCAGTGTTCTCAGTCTTCCGAGCCCCATCAGGAGAGCAGCATCGCTGAACAACTAGAAATGCGCCTTCTTGGATTTTTGTCCCGACCGTCCGAATTGGAGCCTCTAGGAGTGCCCGGGGGTTTCCGCTTCAACCAGCTGACTCTGCAGCAGAATGGCCTTGGGGAGGCTCCTACCGAAGGTGGGCGCGGGCGGCAGAGAAGTACGTGAAAAGTGGAAGTTTCAGGATGGCTGTGTTGGGTCAGTGATGTTAGCTCTTCGCAAGTGCGACACAGACTCTGACAAGGGCTAAACCAGGTTACACGTGTTGGGGAAAGTCTATTCCCCTGGAGCTGGGTGAAAGGGCTGAGCATCTGCGGGGACGCTGGTCCCTGGCTTCAGGCTGGGAGGGAGGGAGGACCACGGGGCTGGGAGGTTTCTTTCTGAGAGAGGACTGTTTGCTGACAAAGTACCCTCTGGATTAAGACCTTCCCAAAGGACCTTTTTCAAGAGAAGGGGGACAGGAGAGCATTTCTGAGTGAGGAGAAGGGTAGAGGCCCAGGGGTGGCAGATGGCGTCTTCCCTCGATGAAGGGAAAGGACGGCACATGTCCTCTGGGGCTGTCCACCCCGTCCTTGGTCATCGTGCCAGAGTGGGGCGTGCACGGGAGACCAGTTCTGAGAGACTCGGGGTGCTCTGTTTAGTCCCTACACGAGACAGGGGTGATGGCTGGGACACGGCACAGCGGCAGTTTCCCCGTCGGTCAAGCCTGCGTGGAAACTTGGCTTCTCCCCTGCTGTCCTCGACCGCTTGTCGCCGCGCCTTGTTTTAACTGTGCTGGCGGTTGCCACATGGGGTCCACCGTGCAGGCTCCTGTCTCCCCACGTCACCTGTGTCCGTGGACCAGAGCTCGCGCCCCGCACTTCCTCCTGTCACCTGGAGAGCAGGGCAGCTCGGCGAGGACCCAGCGTGGCCTTCGCCTTCACACGCTGCGTCTTCCTGCCACGAGTCGAACTGTCTCCTGCAAATCTGCTGGCCTTTCTGCGGTGGTGCCTCGTGGCCCCGAGACGGGCTGGTCCACCCCGCGGCTCCCGTCCGGCCGGTCAGCGGCTCCGTCGGCGACTCTCAGCCGCGACGCGGCTGCAGCAAAGGCCTCGTGCAGGCGTCCAGGCGCCGCGGACCCGACGGCCCCCGACGGCCCCCGACGGCCCCCGACGGCCCCTGCAGCTCGCGGCCGTCCCAGAGCTTCCTCGCTCGGCTCTGCCCAGTCTTGTTTCCCTAAAATTCATCCGTCTCTTCGGAGGCTGCGCGTGTGCGCCAGATCGCTGTTCGCCACGCCTCCTCTCAATTCTTTCAGGATCTGCCTCCATCTCCTTTCTCGTTCTGATTTCTCTTTTTTGTTCTGTTTCCTGCCCAGACTGCAGGAGTTTATCTGTCTGATTGTCCGCGACAAGGAGGTCACGCACTGATTTATTCTAGTTGTCCTGTGCTGGTTTTTCTCACTAATGTCAGCCTTGATCACTACTCATTTTTACTTCTGGTCTTATTCTGTTTCATTGTCTTGTCTTTTCCCTAATTTCTTCAGATGACGATATGCGTCTCCCTTTCCCCGTTTCTCCGTTGACAGGGAAAGCCATCGCGGTTATGGTTTCTTCGTAGAAAGTCCTGTGTCCTATGACTTTCAGTACAGACTGTTCTCCAGACCGTTCGCAGCTCCTCATTGGGTTTCAAGGAAAGGATTTTTAATAATTTTGAAATAATTATGACTTCTGCACTATTTCTTTCTACTTTTAGTAGATTAAAATCAGACGGCGTAGCCCAGTTTCTCTTTCCTAAGAAGCGCTCCTGCCCGGAGTCTCGCCATCTGCTGAGTTTGGCGTCACTTCTCCTCCCACGGGAACGGCAGCAGCTGTGAGCGCCACCACGGGTCGGGGCCTGGACAGCGGCGGGTCGGGACGGCGGTGGGCGTGCTGTGCGTCCTCATGTTGGATGAACAGGGCACCTGCTCATCTGACATCCTCTCGCAAATCAAAAACACCTCCAGGAAAAAGACCAGGGCTCGCCCTTTGGCTCAGGGGCTGACGGAAAGAACAGCAGACTCAGTACCACGAGGACGTCCATCAGAAACCTCCTTCTCCGGCGATGTGTCTCCGACAGCGTCCAGACATCAGTTACATCGGGGCATGCTGGCCTAGGGGAGCGGATGTTTGCAGGCTTCTAAGTTCAGCCCTTCTTGGGCAGAGACGGCTGCTTTCTTCAGCATCAGGGTGCTGGGAGACGCGGGAGTCAGCAGCTTCGAAGCCTCTGGTGACAGGGTGTCCGCCTTGAGCCGCTTCCCCAGCAGGGCCCTGGGCCTTTGTCAGAGTTCCTTTGGGTCTCTGCTCCTCTGTCCCCACCTCCTGCCTCCTGCTCCTCTCTGCACCTACAGTTCTGTCCCCAGAGTGCGGTGGACTGGGACTGCGGCTTTATTTTCCTTTGGAGGCCTGACAGTTCTCCAGGCGTCTCGGCGCCGGGCCCACAGGGCAGCCGAGAAGCACAAATCCCTTCCAAGTCCAGCTGCCTCCGAAGGGAAGGAAGGGAGGAGACTGTGTCCTAGCTGCTGGGAACGCAGCCTTCTGCTGGCGCCGCTGCCGGGTCATCTTCCTTTCTTTTTGCTAAATTGTATTCAGACACACGCCGACATCCAAGTCACTTTTTCTGGCGTAGGTTTGTTTGCCAACAAGCAGATGATGTGTTTTATTTCTAGAAAGAAAGGAAAATCAAGAATAACGAGCTTCATGCCAAGACGTGGCTGCAGCGGTGAGTGATGTGTGAATACATGGGTCTCCCTGTTCTCAGTATCAGGCATGCTAGGTTTAAAACGCAAATTCTGTTAAGATAAACTCCTGACGCCTTTTTGCGCTGCTGCTCTGGGCAGAAGCGGGTGCAGACAGTGCCTCCAAACCCTAAGCTGAAGGTTTAACTTAAAACTTCAGACCCCTGTGGGAATCTGGAGTCAGGGGATGAGGAGACCTCACCTTTGTGTCAGGTAAGCAGCTCTTTAGAAGGAAAAGGATACCTTCTAGGAAGGGGAGAGCAGAGGTGTCTCTGTGACCCCTGGTCCCAGACAGACTCACAAATGCGGAGCAGGCTCACCTGGAGCTCTGAGGAGAAGAGACTCTGGGAATAATGCCAGTTATCCCACATTCGCATTCGCATTCCAAACGGCCTTGAAAAGCTTCTCAGCCCTTAGACCCAGTTAACCCTTTCTGAGCCTGTTGCTATCTCTCCTTCCTTCCGACATCTGGAAAACCTCAGGGGACCCACACAGAAAGAAAGACGTGACGGAGGAAGGTTTCAGCTTAATACACGGCAAGTCTGCAGCCTGGAACAGACGCGCTGGGCGAGAAAGCACCTGTCCTCTCGGTGTGGGCGTTTAAAGGGGTTTCCGTCACTGGAAGAGCTCGCAGGGCTCCACGGAGGGGACAGCCTATGAGTCCATGTGTTTTATTCCAGTGAGTCACATCTATGCAATTATATATATGGATATAGTATATATAATGTATATGTACATAGTATTTATGTATATTTAATATGTATGTATAATGTATATATAAAATATGTGTATATATGTATGTATACATATACAATATTTAATATATCGTACCCTATACTAGATTTAACGTGCTCTGTTAAATTTAGTATTTGATATGTTAATATCATTATTAAATATTGCCTTTTAATATAGATCATATTTTAACAATGACATGTCACAGATTAAATATTTATGTAGTAGATGACTTATTATATATACATATAATACAAACATTTATATAAATCTACAAACGTAAGTGTATTTGCTACATACTTCTGTGAGTGTGTATTATCTAACATACCTTTCTTAACACTACTTGTATTTTTTTTTCAGGAAAACCTGTGGGACTTACTAACAGGATTTCCTTTCTGACCTCTGACTGCGGTGTTCCGAGACCGCGTTCCACGCTGCACACACTGCGCCCTCACACGCGGAGGGAGGTCAGCGTCCCTGCGGCCACAGCTGTCCTGGGGACTCGGCCGCACCTGCTGCCGGTAACTGGCCTGCGAGGCCTCTAACCAAACGTCTTTGACTTGCCCCTGGGAGTCGTCCCAGAAACCCCTCAGTGACCCGTCCCTGATCACGGCGAAGTGAGCAGTTGAAAATTCAGAGAAAACCAAAATAGGTAAGACCTGTATCTCCGTGAGCCCGGCTTGTGCTGGGCGCCCTCCCCCGCGGTGGCCAGAGAGTTAACGTGTCCCTGACCCCCTTCCCTTTGGCGACGGGACGGTGTGCGGCCACAGAACTCAGGGGACTGAAACAGGTTAGGAGGCCTTGCTCGCCAGCTTAGCTTTCTGTTACCTTGTTTTGTGGTAACTTTAAACTCAGCAGGGCACCGCTGGCTTCTGAAGTGATTCCCCCTGCCCACCTTGCCATCTTCTTAGGGTCACTCACCAGAGGCCAGGGGTCTGTCCAGCCCGGAGGCAGCTTTGTTGCAGAACAAGCCCTCAGGAAGCCCCGCAAGTAGACCTTATTTCACAGGAGGAGCAGCACACATCTTAGCAAAGCTCAGGTGGACCCCAGGTGCGTTTAAATTCAGGGGGTTTCACTGAATTTAGGTGGGAAAGGCAATGCGATGTCATCTTCCATGTTTTTGCAGTTTGACTTTTTCCTGCAGAAATGGAGATCCGGCCTGGTGCAGAGACCGAGAGATGATCGGAAGCGTCAGACTTGAACCTGGCTGTCGGTTCCTTCCTATTGCAAGAGGCCTACTTTTGGCCGAACACGGCTTAGACTGACCGGCGCTGCGGCCCTGGTTCCTCTAACCCCTCACAGCCTCTGTACGCACAGGACGCGCTCTTCCCGACGTGCTTCTGACGGCGCCCGCGTGGCCAGTGTGCACACAGAATGCTCAGCGGTTGTGATGGAGGCGATGTAACGGGTCATTTTTAAGTGCACGGCACATTTTGCTCCCAGCTTGGGGCCCTGCTTCTGTAGCAAGTTCACGTCAAGAGAGCTGGGCCAGGAAGGTGGGTGTTGAGAATATGGGAAGGACGCTCTGACTCTCGGCCAGGCCGACCCCCAAGCTCCTGGCCACTAGGGATGACGCCTCCTGTGAAGATGAGTTGGAGCGATTGTCTGTAAAGGCCACGGAGGGACACCTGGGCGAGTCCATTCGCCAGCCTACAGGAGGGAGCCACTGATGACGTTAGAGGCTTCTCAGCTGGGACACTGGCTTCATGCACTAATGTACACGGTCAGAAAAAGATTATAATCTACACAAAAAGCGACTTCTGACTTAGAAGATGCTTCTGAAATATTTGGATTTTTCCTGAACCTAACTGGCTGGTCAAGATCACTTTTCTTTCTCGTGGGGCCCGCGGAATGATGCCCATGAAAACACTCGGTCTGCTCTGAGGTGATGGATGGTGTTACTGTTACCGCTGACAATGCGGAGGAATCGTTGTGACCTGTGCGAGAAGCTGGAATACAGTCAGGGAGGCCGATTCCACAATCCTCGGCCTGCTGGCCTCCTTCATGAAGCTGGCAGAACAGCTCCGGACACTGCAGATGCTGCTGGTGCTTTTGATCTCGCGGCAGGTGATTGGGTCCCAGCTCTGTGTGATCTGGTTGACGACCTGTTAAGCTCCAGAGCAGGCCTCCCAGGGGAGGAGGGTCCACGGCTAAAGCCGGACGGACGGGAGTGTCACCCACGTGGGACTCTGAGAAAGTGAGCTGGATTCATCCGCACAGAGCTTCGCCTCTGAAGAATGCTTCCAGATGCTGGTGGAAAGTCAGCGTTTCTGCTCATGTGAGCTGAAGGTGGCGTGGGCTGCTGGGGAGCGAGCCCTGCTGGCCCGGGGAGATAATCCGCCTCTCGTTGAGGAACCAGTGTTTTCCCAGAGCCTGTGTTATCGAAGGTGGGTCAGAGAGGATCCCGGAGGGGAAGGCGGAGCTGGCCCCCTGGAGACCTGAGGGAGGCTGGTTCGGGGGCTCAGGGCCGCCTCCCCTCTGCAGACAGGACAGAAGAGCCAGGAGCCCGCAGTCGCAGCCTCACGGGGTCCTGGCAGCTGGAGCGGCGCCCACGATAAAGCTCCTAGAAACTGCAGCCACGCAGGCCTCCCTCTGGAAGCAGGGCTCTTAAATGACCAGGCCGTGTGTCGGAAATGCTCTGGCTCTTAATATATGTCACCTGTTTATCACACGCACACACGCATACACGCACCCGACAGACGGGTGGGCCTCACTGTCTCTGAGGATGGTGTCACCTCTTTTCCAAGTCACGGCCCCTACATGAGTCCCACTGGTAGCTGTGATGTGACCAGTGATGTGACAAGGCCCGAGAGGTGACGGGAGCCGTGAGCATGTCGCGTTGACAAAATGCGTCCAGCTGTCCAGTGCAGAAAGTGTGGAACCAGTAAGCCTCCCGGTGACCTGCCAGAAGGTCCTGTTTCTGCTTTCCCGGGACACCAGAGGGTCGCCGCCCGGAGGCCCCCAGTGGCCCCGAGCACGGTGCCCGGCTTCCCCATGCCCCTGCCTCCGGGTCAGGACCGGAAGCTGCGGTCTGTGCACTGCGTCCTCCGCACCGCTCTGCACAGGTGACAGAGCGCAGGCGCACCCGCGTGCGGGCCCCTGCGCGTCGGCCCTGCGGTGAGCTTCCCATGCGACCTGTGCCTCTCAGGAGGAGGAGGGCACGGCACCTGGTCGGAGCCCAGGCTGACATGAGCCTCCCTGTGTGCACCGTGTCACTGGCCCTGCTCCCGCCAAGGAGCCACATTCCCACCTGCGCAGTGAGGACGACGCAGCAGCGAGAGGACCGGCACTGTGGCTGAAACAAACGGGCGCCTGTCTTGTAATGTCACCCTGCAGTCCCCCCAGGTCGCACGGACCAATGAGAACATCCGGCTGAAAGAGCAAACGTTCCTTGAGTAACACCCGCCCCACAAGGTGTTTTTCTTTTTTGTGTCCCTGGCTGTGGTCGTGAAAGCGACACAACGGGCTCTTTCTCATCCACCCGGGCCCGCGTGGAACAGGAGTGGCCTGCTCGCTGCTCTGCAGACAAGGGGCTGGTAGATGCTTGGTGTGAACTGCAAGTGAACTCGCACTAAAATCAGGCTCGCGGGATCTGTCTCCCTGGGGAGAGAAGAACACACGTTTGCATCGGCTCTGATTTATAGAAAAATGCCGTGTTCAGTGAGGCTGACTTGGAAATGAGCACATGACCGTCAGAGTTTGCATTGGCCCGTGAGGCCGGAGAGTCCTGCGAGGGGCTCTCCTGGTCTCAGCGGACTGTCATGCTGACGCGGCCGCAGGATGGCCCTGTCTGAAGACTTTGAACAAGTTCATGTTTGCAAGCTCATCGGAGTGTCAGACATGCACATCGTCAGCTCTGCACGCCGGCATTGCAGGGGTAAGACACACCTCTTCTTTATGGAAAGACGAGCGAGACCTTAAGGAACCAGAGGGAACGCAGTATTTGCAGGCGATGCATGGGGAGAGGGTCTGCATTCAAGGAGGGAGTGACCGGTCTAGGAACGGGCGAGTTCAGTGGCCCTGGAGGGCGGTCTGTTCCGGGAGAGCAGGGGAGACTAAGGGGGGCTGCAGGGAGAGGGCGGTGGGACCGGCGGTCGGGACGAGGATGGAGTGGGGCGGAGCGAGTGAGAAATGCGTGCAGACTGTTCAGAAGGGTGGTTTGTCCCCATCACAAGCTGAGCCTGGAGAGGGGAGCCACAGTGGGGCCACAGGGAGCAAGGGCATCAGAGCCCCAGAGACACTCCCAGTCCTAGCTCGGCCACGGCTTCCTTCCCGTGGGGACCCTGCCGCAGTGGAGCCCCCACCGCACGCACACGCCAGGAAGCAGCCCGGTCCATTTGTCAGCCAGCACTCAAAGCGCTGGCGGCTGGAGGTGGAGACGTGCCGCGGTCCTCAAGGGCACCTTGGTCCTCGGGCTCCCCGCTTCCGTCCGTTAAAGATCCGCACGCTGGCTCCCCACGCCCCTGCTGGGAGCGTCTGGCTCCGCTGTGGGCGCCGCCACCTTGAGTGCCAGTGAGTTCTCTGAGGGGACATGGGCTCCTGGACGCCCTCGTCATGGAAATGCATGTCCTTAGAACACATTTAGTGATATGGCTGCTGTTTTCGGGCCTCTGTGGTTCAGTTCTCACTGAACCGTAGGACATTTCATATGCAATGCAAGGAAGCACAAAACCAGGCTCCTTCGTCTTAGCAAACCCCATCAAAAGCCATGTTTTGCTGAAATAAAGGTGCCAAAGTGGGCGCCCCCCTATGACTCTGGCGTGGCTCACTGGAGCCCAGGGACCCGAGTTCGGTACTGGGTGGGCAGGGAGCTGGACGCACAGCTAAATGGAGGAGCAAGTGCTCCCCGGCCTGCCGCCTTTGTCCTGCTGCTCTTTCCTTTAACTGCAGAAGCGCCACGCGGAGCTTGGTAGAAAGGGCGCGTCCTCCTGACGCCGGCCTGCTGGGGCCCCTGCAGATTCACAGCTCCACCGAGGTTCCCTGTGGACTCCAGCCAGCGCGGACCCGGGCAGGTGTGGGGACTGACTGAGGGAGAGGGACACACGGTGAACAGAAAAGTGCTGGTGTTCTGCCCAGGAGGAGAAGGCATCCCTCTGAAAGCCGATCCAGCCTCTGGCATCTCCCCAGCACATGGTAAGAAGGCTCTGTGTTCCTTCCCGCTCACCTGCCCTTTAAACCGAGAAAAGTCATTGTGACAGTGACGTCCCTGGGGCTGACATGTGTCCAGAGCCACCTCTCCCAGGAATCCGACTGAAAGACAGTTTCCCCAGTTGTCGGCCCCGCAAACTCAGTTTAATCACTTGGAACAAAATGCCCCAACGAATCGAAGTGGGTAGTGTGACCCGAAATTCCATCAGCGTCCCCAGAAAGCAGGACTCCTTCCTCTCCGCCACGAGGCAGTTTCACAGGTGAGCAGGCCTCCTGGGCGCCTCCCTGGGTTTTCTCCTGCTGCTTCTGCATTATGGTCTCCAGGCCCCTGCCGTGCGTCTCTGGTTGATGCTGTTCAGGAGAAAGTGCAGACGTGCATTCCTGCTGACGGCCACTTGCAATGGACGTTGTCTGGGGTCACCATTTTAATGCTCGTGCTTTGATTATTTTAGAACAGCGACTTACACATTTTCCTGGAGGACGGTTCCACCAGTGAGGGGTCAAAAGAAACCACGGAGAAAGCCACTGTTACATCGTTCCGATTAAAAGGAGAATCAAAGGTTTAACTAGCAGACACGCCTCTTAAGCCACATCTGCATCTACACCTACGGGCCCCGCCGTGACCCGCTGGACACATATGTACCTCAGGCGAGAGTCCTAGATGCATCGACTCTTCTGCTTCCTCCTGATAACCCAGGTTTCATCAGACGAAGCTGCGGGCTGCTGTCTTCAGTGTCACTGGGGACACAGGAGGAGAAGGTGATCTGCTCAGCCCCGTTGTCCTCAGAGACACACCCTTCTCTCAACCTGACAGGTTCCCAGAGAAGGTTCTAAGAAGTTTCTTCTCAAGTACTCCATCCACAGGGGTGATACGCACCCCTGACTTCCCTGGTCGGAGGTGCCCTGGGCAGAGGAGGGCGCGCCAGCCCCGGAATCCAGACTCAACAAATGCAGCAGCGGGCCGGGTCTGCCCCGCGAGGGACAGCTCCGCGCCGGTGGGCCCGGCAGCAAGGCCCAGGGCAGCAGACACACTGGCAGGCTCGCAGAGAGGAGAAAGCAGGCAGGAGCCCACAGGAGGGAGGAAGACAGGAGAGGGATGGAGAAGAGGAGGTGTGGGCAGAGATAATGGAGAACTGCCTGGAAAAAGGCCACGTGAGGCCTTTTTCCAAAGGTCTTCTTCCCCTGGGACAGTGGTCAAAGGAAAATATACAGAACGGGACACTTTTTACTAATTGTTTCAGCGACGAACTCGGGGCTCTGGCAACACTCACAGGCATGTCCTCCAAACTAATTATATTATACTATTGTACTTCCCGGCCCTGAGACAGACACCTTTTCCTTTGGAGACCAGATGGGTGTTTTCCTTGCTTGCTTGTTTGTTTTCGGACAGACATTAGAGAAGACAGGAGGAAGTGAGGGGTTTTAATGTAATGGACCTGGGCCCATGATTGCTTTCTATTTTTTTTCCTTTGCAATTACTTAAAGATAAAAAAAAAAAATTTATCAAAGAGATTCCACACTTGTTCCCACTATCACACCGGAGGATTAAATCATGTTTCTCAGAGATGAATCCATTCAATTTCACCCTGGGAAGAAAAAAATCTGCTTTTTGCATGAATGATAAGAAAACAATTTGATAAAGAACTGAGAGGTTTAATATTGAATATATATGGAAAGCAATCATCTCTCTGTATTGCCTGTGTAAGCACATATAAAACATTTATACCCTGGTCGGGTCTGTCCAGCAGCATCCATCTAATGAACGTGATTTATGGGGCAGGGCTGTCCACCTGCGTGTGACCTCCACTGTGCTGAGAAGGTAGCTGGACGGTCACAGGCTCTGCTAATAAACCACATAAAACAAGGATTAACTCGCTGTTCACTCTTTATCTCCCATGTGGCAGACTGCCGGAGCATTTCCATTTGAAAACAGGGATTTACTCTAAATATTCAGATAAGCTTCAGGACACCTGCTTTTCTCAGCCTTTGCAGAGTATGTGTGCATTTCTCCTAGAAGACAGTCAGGCCGGGCCTATCTTATCATTGAGTAAATAATGAGTGTCACAGAGGTGCAGGAGCCCAGCTCTTGGGCTGGGGGGCTGGGAAGAAGCTGTGAATGGCAGAGAAGGGGGCCTTGCTGGTGGACTTCTTAGAGCAGGAGGCTTGGAACCCACAGTGGGACTAGCCAGTTTAATTCTGCTAGTGGTCACGGGCTGCACGTGTGGCTGGGAGCTAGAAGGGCAAAGACTATTTGTTTCTGCCATCCTGCCATCTCACAGGGGTATGGGGACAGATTGTCTGCCCGCCATGTTCAGACCAAAGGTCCGCCTGACTCCGGCCTGTATTCCTTCTCCTCTCCCTGTCCTGTTCCCAGCTCCAAGATGTCGTCAGGGAAAGAGCAGGGACTCTGGACACAGCCCGGGATGTAAATCTCCGTTAGAATCGGGTAACTGCCTGTGTGTGACCTGACCCTCAGGTCTCACTGCTGCATTTGTGCATGGACTGTGGACGTGTCCTCCAGAGCCAGCGTGAAGCTAAAGCCTGGGTGTGGGGCCAGACTCTCCAGTGGGTGCAGTAGGGTCCCTCTCGTCTCCTCTGGGGGCCCAGAGGTGGAGACACTTCGGGGCAGACAGCCCAGAAAGCACAGGCACCGGTCCTGGGAGGAGGTGGCGCAGCAGCCAGGTCCCTGGAGGCCGCAGGCTGCGGCTCATCAGGAATAATCAGGCTGCTGCCCCTTCTCCTCCAGGCTCCCCGCTGCTGGGCGCCTGGAATGATCTGCCTAGACACAGCTCCAGGCCGTGTGAGTCCCCGCAGCCCTTCTGAGCAGCTGCTGGGGCCTGTTCAGGACTAATCAGGGAACAGCACTGGGCCCCAGGGCTCAGACTGGGGAGTCGGGCTCTCCCCTGGGGCCTTCGCCCGCCTCTGTGTCTGGAGCCTGCCGGGCCCTTGGGGACGGCCCTACAGTTTAAATGCTGGGACAGTCTGCTAAAGACAAGGACCAGGAGATCACTGGAGGGGCGCTGGACCCCAAAGGACACCGAGGCCGGAGAGTGAGGGGGCTGGGGCACCCCGGGCTGCGTCCACTGCCAGCCAGGCCCCAAGCGTGCTGACTACCTGCCACCTCCTGACCACAGGCAGGACCTCGTCTCTGTCTCATTCCCCTTTGAAGACATGAGTGCAGGGCAGAGGGTGTGAGCCCCAAGAGGGCAGCATCGGGTGGGGTGCCGCCTGATGCCTGCGCTGCCCTCCCCGCAGTCAGTCGGTCACTGGATCTGAGGCCTGAAGGCATCAGCGGACCCGGTCACAAGTGGCTGAGTCACCTCTCCGCCAGACACTCGTGGCTCAAGGACCGCCACTCACTGCCCTACTGTTCCGGCCCCTGGCCATGCTGGCTGCGGAGGAAACAGGAACTGAGAGGGGAGTTGGAAGGGCCCGTGCGGTAGGTGGGAAGACCCTGGACGTGAGCCAGACTCACGCCGGCAGCCTCGCGCCCGAGCAAGGCTGTCGCTTCCCGCCCCAAACCGAAGACCCTGACGGCATTAGTACGCACAGCGTGTTTTCTCCCAGCTCTGAGTCCAGAGTCTGAGGCGACCACATCACCAGGTTCCTGCCCCGCTGACACCTGCGAGGCTCCTTCTCCAACGCCTGGCAGCTTGGCGACCCATGTCCACAGCCCCGAGCCCGGAGCCCCGGGCTCCTGCACAGAGCGCTTCTCTCGGCCTGTCTCCACGCCCTCCCGTGTCTCCGTCGTCACCGGCCCTCCTGGGCCGCTGCTCACATGACCATTTTCTGCTGAGGCCCAGCTGCCCTGGGTTGGGGCTGCCCTGCCCGCCTGCTCCTGAGAGGCTCATCCGCACCGATAACCTGCAGCAGCTCGGCTTCCGCCTGCTGAGTCCTGCCCGGCAGTTTGGGCTGAAAAACTGCAGTTTGGGGGACCAGGCTCAGCCGGAATGACGGAAGGTGCTTGTTAAGTACTCCTAGCACCCAGACCCACTGAGCCGGAGCAGGCTGAGGGGAAATGCCTGTGTTTCCATGCAGGTCAACTCTTTGGATGAATCTTTCAGGAGGAAAACCCGGCACGCAGTCATTCTCATGCAGGGCTAGACAGAAAATGGCAGAAACCCCATAATTTACATGCTGAAAATTGCCTGGAAGTGAGCATGGTGACAAGGCCTGTGTGTCTGTTCCTCGTTCTTTACCTTACCGAGAGCCTTCCTCTCCCTCCTGGCTGTCACCTCGTGCAGGGGACTGTCACCCCTCAGGGCTCTGTGCGTCAGCTCTGAGCAGGGCTGCTGTGTGCTGGAGACTGGAGAACCGGTCGGTTTGAAGACGCTGGTGCTCTCCGAGAGGAACACATGTTTCTTCTGCTCTCTTCTTCCTTATGAAGAGGGAGGGAGGGAGGGAGTGGGGAGGGACTTGAATTTATTTATTGAGTTAGTTTTCTCCCGGCCTTTCCTCCCCAGCTGTGACGCCCAGCCCCAGACCTATTTGGCTGACGTGGGACGTTTTGCAAGCCCTTTCCGTCTCGCCCGCGCTGGGCAGCAGCTCACACACCTGGGGGCCGCTGTTGGTCGGTGTCCCTCGGTCGCAGGTGCGGGTGCAGGCGGGGAATGCTGACGGGGTGATGCCAGTGCAGGTGGCGCCCCCTTCCTCTGTATGCTGTGGGGACGGATGCACATTCCTCGGGCGCTCTCAGGGCCTGGGGTGGCCCAGGCTCTTTGCTTCCCACGTAGGAAGCAGGATAGAAGCAGCTCGCTCTGTCGAGGCCACAGGGCTGCTGAGCTGGATGGAGCCGTCGGGTGAGAGCCTGGCTGTGCGGCTCTGGGGCCTCTGAGAGAAACCCATTGCATCCTTGCAGGGCCACAGGTCATGGCTCCCGCGTTCCCTGGGCATCGGGAGCTGCTCTGCTTCCGCTCCCCACACGGTGAGACGGAAGCGATGAGCTCGTGTCCTCCATTTAGACGCCCCTCGGCCCCTCCGCCAGGGTGGCGCTGTTCCAAGCGGCTTGCTCGCGGGCCAGGGGGCCTGGATCCTCCAGCCTGGGCGAGCTGCAGAGCAGGACCCCGTGGTCCAATTATGCAAATTCGGACATCAAGTCAAACATGTACAGATATTGCTGCTTCAGACCGAAGCAGAGACACTTGTCAGCTCATTCCAGGCACCCGGAGACCAAGGCCATGACAACTGACAGCAGTGGTGTCTGCTCTGCACCCGCCCCTGGAGGCTCCACAGGGACCACTCAGCTCTGTGACACGTGGGCAGCTGGGCAGGTGGGCAGCGGGGCCCACGGGAGAACATGCCCCTCGCAGACGCTCACACATGGCAGGGAGAGGCCCACGTGGCCAGCCGCACCCCCCGGAACAGCCCAGGGGCCGCGGTGGTCTGCTCTCCCACACGGCGTGGCGGCCAGCGGTCCCGGTGTGCGTGCTTCTGCTGGAGAGAGTAACATTGCTTCTCCCGCGACCCCCTCGGTCAGGACGGCGTGAGGTGCTCACAGTCCCTGGAGGGGACGCTGGGGCACCTCGAGGTTTTGGAGAAAGAGACCAGCCCCTTTCACGGCCCCGGGGAAACGCCCAGCCTCACGGCCAGGCCGGGGTCAGCGCCCGAAGGCTCTGCGCCTGGCTCGCTCACATTGGACACCAGGTGCGTTTTTATTAGCGGTCTTCGTCCTCTTTCCATTTTCCTTCAGCGCAGAGACACGCTCCTGAAGGAACATCTGTGTCCGGAGACTCTTCGGCACCTCCCTCTCAAGTCATTCCAGAAGCCACGACAGACTTCAGTCGGGAAGCCCTGTAGCTGTGACACCCACCACCTCTGCGAGTCATTGCAGGGAGGCCCGAGAGCCGGACAGCGGGCGGGGAGGCGGCATTCGGCTAGAATTGCTATTTCTGCACACTTCTGAGGCCGCTCCCGGCCTTCCAGCGCCCTCGTTGTAAACTTGCGTGCGCTGGGGTTTCCACGCCGCTCTGAAATCTCACAATCGATGGATCGATCTAAGCATCTGTGCAGTTTTATCTGTCATCTATCTATCGATCTCTCACTATCCTCTGTCATCTATCTATTATCTCTCGATCATCTTCTGTCATCTATCTATCAATCTCTCACTATCCTCTGTCATCTATCTATTATCTCTCGATCATCTTCTATTTGTCTGCCTATCATCTACCAACTCTCAGCTGTCAATCACCCGCCACCTCCACCCACCACCCGCCCATTCCTCCAGCCGCACCAGTTGCTCTACCCCCATCAGCAGGTGCATTCAGTCTCCCGCCTGTAATCCTTGGAAGCAGCTCCCCTCTGTGAGTCAGAAACTAGTAAGCACCTTAAAAACTTGCTCGTGGTGTGTGTACATGCACGTGCTTGCACACACAGACACAGAAGACACACTCAGGCGCACTACGGGGTCGCAGAGAGAACACGCATGTCCCCACGCACACACACGTGAACACACAAGACACAGAGGAACACACGTGCTCCTCAGTCACAGAAATGAGTCAACATGTGCGCACACCGCACACACATGATCCTGTGTGTGCACGAGTGCAGGGAGCATCCATGTGAGCACACCCAGCACAGAGAAGTCACAGGCAGGCACCATGCAGACACCGTGCGAGCGCACAGCCCTCCACGCGCCCAGGCGGAAGCACGTGTGACCTCGCGGGCAGTCGTCCTGGCCGCTCCGGACACTGTCAGTGCTACTCAGATGGGCTGTGACGGCGGTCACGTCACCCTTTCTGGCTCCGTCCCGCCCTGTGCTGAGCGCAGGCTCTGCCGGCGAGCGCGGCGAGCAATCCCGAGGTGGGCACCTCTCACCTGGTGCCCTGCTCGCGGCTGCCAGGATAGAGCGTGGAAATACCCTAGTTTCCGGAAGCGGGCTGGCCTGTCAACTGGAGCTGCAGTTTCTCGAAAGCCGTTTTCTGGCAAAAGCAAATATTGTGGGCAAGCTTCCACAGCAGGCACTTCTGCGCCTTCGCCAGGGCCCCCGGCAGAGCTCAAACCTGCACATTTATATGCGGGTGTGACAGTTTGCGCTGCCCAGTGGCTCCTGGCCCGGTCACTTCAGGGGCTTGGTGGGCCCGGCCCAGACCCGGCTAGAGGATGCGTCCCACACAGCTCCTGTGCGTCTGCTCGGGGGGCCTTTCCATCACACGGGGCTCCTCCCCGCCTCCCCCACGATGGGCTGGCTCCGGTGGGCTCCGTGATGCTGGCTTCTCTGCATGGAGCCAGCAGGTGCTGGTCCTGTCTGCATTGTCTTCAAGGTGAAAAATCATCTGTTTTCAGGGTACACGCGTCGGATATCTGTCCATCTTGATGACAGCGCCCAGGATCTGCACTATCCTCCCATTTGTCAAGGAGACCAGATGCCAAGGGACCAAATGACGTGTGTGACAACCTCTCTCCCAAGAGGCCGCTGCTTGCTGTAATCGTAGAGGCCGAGTCTCAGACCTGCAGATGTCCTCAGACCTCGGAGCCTGTCCAGCTGAGCCCCTGTGTTTGCGCCCCGTCACAGAGCTAAAGCCGGTGGCCTGGGCAGTGCTCCACACTGTCGGGACACGGTCTCCGGGCAACTAGGCCTGTGCAGGCTCTGTCAGGACGCTCTCCCGGCAGAGACAGTCAGCTTGCTTTCCTGCAAGCAAAACCAAAACACAGCTTAAGGAAAGTCTAAAAATGTTAGGTCAAACATATGCCTTTTCAAACTGGCCGAACCGGAGTCTTTAGAACGGGCCACAACCCTCCAGGCCTCCTCTGCTGGCAGGGGCCCCTCCTCACCCTCGATGGCCTGCTTTCCGCCTGCACCCCTGCGTGCGCCGTGTTTCAAGTGTTTCTTTCCCTGACATGGACCTGAAGCCTCCAGGAGCTCTGGACGGCTGCACGGGCTGCGCCAGGGAGGACTGTGTTCCCCTTGTTTCGCGATGGCCCTTTTTTGGCTTCGTCTGAGACGTGCTTGCTGGGGACTGCGCTCGGAGCAGTGGTCTTCCCAGACAGATGGCGCAAGGACAGATGCAAGCCCGGAGCAGAAAACAAGCCCCACGGCGAGCAGAGGCTCTGTCCTGGGAAGACAGCCGTGGTCTCGCTGCGGTGACCTCGGAGCAGCCCCTCTGGAGGCCCCTTGGCGGGGCGCAGAGCTGAGCGGCAGCCTTTCATGAACGTGATCACTCCCGAAAGCACGTCTCTGGGCCTCACTAGCTGAGACCAGGAGCAAGAGGAGCCAGGAGACAAGGTCCCACCGCTCGTCTGGCCTGGGGCGTCTGCAGACTGGAGAGAGAAGCGCCTGCTGGCTTCGGACACCCGGAGACCCCGCAGCTCTCTGGGACTCGGCCCGCTTGCCCTGAACTCATTTATATTTTCACCAGAGGGGACCCAGGTTAGCCAGAGCCTCAGGAACCACCTAGAGGATGTAGGTCTTTCCTTCCTGCCTCAGGAGCAAATGGCCTGGTGGCGCGGAGACCGGTCTCCCGTCACAGGAAGGAAGGGGCGGTTCCAGGCAGCCTCGCGCCAGTGACCGGCCAGTCAGAGGTGGACACAGAGACATCGTTTGCGTTTTTGCTCTGCCCAGCAATCCTAATTTTATCACATCATGTTCGTCATATCTAATTCTATCATTTGTAGATTTCGTCAAACATAATTGTATCTCATCCTAATTGATCACACTGAAGCTATCATTTAAACGGACGACGGTTTGCCTGACCCTACGCCAGCCCGAGGACACGTGAGGCTCCTGTGCAGCGACCCGCCAGCCTCGGGACACAGCACAGCGTTGGCACGGTGACAGCAGCAATGTCTGGTCACTCTCTGTACAAGCCGTCTCTGAATCAGTGCCCTCTCCCGCCCAAACACGCACACACGTGCATGCGCAGACGTGCACACGTCTGCACGTTGCAGATATTTAAACATGCATGACATGCCTTGCATCTTTAATAAATATATGCAAGTTGAGACTGAAAGATGACAACACTGAAATGATTAGGCACAAAGAAAATAAAGAAGAGGTCCTGTCTGCTGCCTGTGCAGACTCTCCCGTCCTTATAGATGGTAATTCTGCATTTTATGACCCTTTCCTGTTTCTTCCGGGGGGATCCTCATGCAGAGCCGTTGAGTGGAAGCAGGGTCTTTGGACCAGCCTTCTGAAAAGTGTGCCTGCATTTCAGAATCCAATCTGCGGTGCCCTGGGGGGCCATATGTGGCCACACGCTGGTTTGCAGCGGGTCACAGCTCACACCCGCTTCCCGTGCTTCCCTTTTGCCGGAGAGAGAAAGCCACTTTCTGAGGCGTGGCCGCGCCTCAGCTCCCCAATCCTAGCCCCTGTGGAGGGAGCTGGTCTAGGAAACATGTAAATGCAGGGGCCAGATTGCACGGCGGACTCCCGTGGACAGACCCCTGCGTGTTTCCCTGGAGCCTGAGAGCGAGGACCTCGGGACCTGTGTCCAGAGCGCAGTGCCCTCCTGCCGCTGATCGTGAACCTGCTTTGGTGCCCACATGCACCCACCCCAGCCCACGGCCACAGAGCCTGGGTGTGACCCCCTCTCCAGATAGCTGTCCACGCCCTCCCTTCCGGACAGACAGCTGCCCCCCAAGACACAGCACTAATTAAGCAGCTTGGAGCCTGTTTGGGGAGAATAATGATGCAGACACCCAGCTCCCGGAGGGAGTCTCAAGTCACAGTCGCCAGAGTCCCCTCCTGGCCTTAATGGGGAAGACCGAGCCATCCCCCCACGGCCACCTGCTTTGCTTCTCGCCTGCACCCGCTCTGCTCACGGGCCTGTCCTGTTTGAAGCTTGACTGCTCGTCCCACCGCCCGTGCCTCCTTCCTGACGGCTGGCCTCCTGGAATCGGCCGGGCAGGGGCAGGTCCTCTCTGTCTGAGAAGCAACAGTCCCTGCTGTTTCTGAGCTACAAAGCGCGGTGGGGCTCTGCTGGGTTGGAGACTCTGGGTCGCATCCATCCTGTCCACCAGCCGGCCCCGTCCCAGCGCTGGACCTTCCTTTGTGCCAAAGACCAGGTGGTTTCTCCCACCATCTGACCTTCCAGGACTGGGCACAGCCTGGCTCTGGGGCACGAAGCTCGCCGGTAAGCCCAGGGAGAGGCATCTGCCCACAGAGGACGTCTGTAGCTGGTGTCAATGCCAGACACTGTCTGGGACCCACCTTGAGGCCCCCGAGGGCTCCATGAGTCCCCCACCCTGCCAGGCTGCTCCTGCCCCTCAGGCCTCCATCCGAAGCCATCCTAACCCGTCAGGCCCCTTAAGGAGCCTCCCCTTACTCCAGGATGTCAGCATCTGGGAAATAAAAGCTTCTGTCGTTGTGGAAGATCTTCATCCACACATCTGCGATATCTTAAAAATCCCGAGCCAGACCTGGGATGAATGCTGAGTGCCACCCTGCTCTGTCTCGGGCCCCCTGGGAGAGGTTCTTATGCAGATCGAGTGCAGCATATGGCTGTGAGATATTAAAAAAATCGATTACGGAGTAATGTGGACACACATGAATAATAGTGTGTGCTCCAAGAGCCTAAGGCTGGACAATTATCCTTTATTAAAAAATGTCTATATGAGGCCAGTTTGCAAAATAAGTGCCTTCGTGGGATAAGCAGAGAACTTCATTGCCGGACACACAGACACAGGCATGTGTGATAAGCACACGCAGGAAGTCACGTGCGCACGGAATATTCGCATTTCTGCTCACCGGACACGACCGTGGTCCCTGCCTTGGCGCTCGCTGCTCTGTGCCCCATCCACCTGCGCCAACAACTGGTGCGCTGACGGACTCTTGAAGCCTCTCCATCCTGCACCTCTCCTGCCTCCTGCAAACATTCAGTTACCTGACAAACACCAGACAAGTGCTCTCATGGCATCTGCAGCACAAACCAGCAGCGAACACGGAGTAGATGTTTGCAGGGTGCGCGGACGTGTGTCTGCGGTACGTGGCAGCATTACGCTGGGTTAGGAATGAGAAAATTGGGTCCAAATCCCATCTCTGCGCTCAGCTGCCTGTATGATCTCAGCGAATTCAATTTTCTTCCAGGAAATAGATGTAATACTGCTTGCACTGTCTTTGCTAGGAGTAGCCAAAGATCAGTGAGGAAATCTTCAGGCTCAGGTACTGTCCGTCAGCACAGACAAGCCCAGAGAAAGCAGGTCTTTAGTCCCCCAAGGAAGGGTGAGGAGGAGTCTCGGGGCCATGCAGTGGCCCCTCAAAGGTGAGCAAGAAGCTCAGTGAGGCCACAGTTGTGGCAGGAGACCCAGAGCTGAGGGAGTGCGTGTGTGCACCAATGTGCACGCACGCACGCACACACGGACACACTCGAGCACACGTGAGCACACACCCACACACACACAATATGCACACACAGAAACATAAGAACGCACATAAGATGGGGCTGTGTCACAGACCCGAGAGCAGCTCCTAGGAAGCTCATCTGACTGCTGACCGCGGAACTGGCGGGGCTGGTCTCCACTTGCACGCTCACCGGCAGTGGCGAGAGGCAGACTGGACAGGTGAGTCTGGAGGAGGGGCCCTTGGAGGGCAAGGCTGCTGCTGGGCCCAGGGTCTCCCCATGGGGTCCCAGGCAGATGGCAGTAGTGGGTCCGTGTCTGAGCGCTGTCACCTAACACAGCAGAAAGGGATCCCCGCCATCTGGAGGAGCGCCCCAGACTCGGGGGTCGCAGGCCGGCAGGGGACGGCACCCTCACCTCCCCTCCCGCCTGGTGGGGCGCCCCTTGACTGGGAGACACGTCATGTCAGCGTCTGCCTCAGTCGCCCTCTGACTGTCTGTGCCCAAGATCCCTCCTTCCGAAGGACAGTCGTTGGAGGGTCGCCCTTGACCAGCGTGACCGCGCCTGACCAGTTACTGTGTCTGCAGCGTGTCACGGGTCCCGTGTAGAACGCACACCCACATATTTGGGTCCAAACTTTCTGGAAAAAGTCTTTCCTTTTCATTTGTTAATTCAAATTGTTTATATTTAGGTACTTGCTTTTATGTTGAAAAGGAATTTGAGCCTTTGTTTTTAGCGTTATGGTGAAAGGAATGTTATACAACAAATGATTAGCAAACACGAGCTAGGGGACAGGACATGAGCTTCTCCTCCTGCTCCCCCGCCAGCCCAGCAGACACACTCCCTGCGGGAGGAGGTCCAGAGCGGCCCGCAGCTCCGTGGCCGCGCTCTTCAGCGTGTGTCGTCACTGTCCGCTGGGAGCCGACGGCATCTGTCGTCGTGTAGAGTGTCCTGAAGTGGACGAGGAGACGGGCCGGCTGCTCACCCCCTGGTCACAGAGTCGGCGTCACCTGTCCCATCAAGTCAGTCACCTACTCCGTGGACATGTCCCTCTCGTCTCATTTCCTTGAATCATTGGCCAAAATTGCTTTTGTTACAGGTTTGTGGTAAGTTCAACAAAACCCCTGACCATAGTCCAGGGTATCATTTTGTGCGAGGAGATCACTATTGATTTCTAGACCTACACTTTAACTCATAAGATAAAATAGTTAAAATCATTTATATAGATGGGGATCAGTGCTGCCCATGTGGAATGCATGTCCTTATCTTCCCCCCACAAATGTGGACAAAACAGGGAGCATTGCACAGGACAAAACACAGCACATCCACGTTGTGCTTCCGGCAGGATCCTTCAGGGGTCTCGGGGTGCCCGACGTCAACACGCCTGTTGGGAGCCGTCAACACAAGTCAACCCAGAGCACCTGGGATTGTGCTCGAATGGCAGATCCCGCTATTCGGCCCCAGACCTACTGAATGACGAGCACTGGCCACTGACCTGGCACCCGTGTCCCCAGGCCTCAGATGGGGGCACCACTGTCCTCACTGAAGGTGCCGACGACACAGGGGACGCCGGGGCTCAAGGATCGTAGACCAAGAAGTGTTGGCGGTGGCTCCCTGGGGCAGGGGGTGGGGGGCAGTGAGGAGAATGGGGGTGTCCTCGTCCGCAGTACTTCGTTCACGCAGGTGGGATTATGTGACTTTAAAATAAGGCTGCAGGTGCGCCCCGATGGCTCGGCCATGATGCCTACACTGGGGTGCAGTTGACCTAGAAACTGAGAACCTGGTTCAAGGCCCAGGACTGGGGGGCACCAACTAGAATGACTAACTCAAAAATGCTTCTTCCTCCCGTTTTCATTCCTGCCCGCCTCGTACTAAGCTGCATTCCAAAGTTTGGGGGCCCCAGAGAAGTAAGCCCGGGGCACAGGAAGCCAGAGGCAGGTCTGCATCCACAGTTCTTTCTCTCCGCTCCGGCTTGCCCTTCGCACCTCGCTCCGGCCCGTCCGCGGACACTTCCTCTGCCCACCTCTCCGCACTGGAAGCCGACGTGCTCGCTCCAGGCCTCAGAGCCTGCTGCAACCCGTCACGGCTCCCAGGAGGCAGACTCGGATGACTCGGGCCCCAAGCCCCCTATCACGTTCTGCTCGGTGACCGAGGGATGGACCCACGTGCTGTCCCCACCACCGCTAAGGTTGTCCAGCGTGGACAGGACAGTTGTCAAAAAGGACGTGTCCTAGACGGCAGACGCTCCCTCACGCGGGAGCTGGCTGGCGTCCGAGAGGCGGCTCCTCTCTGTTCTGCAGAGTTTCTGGAAAACCACTTCTCGCTGCAGGCGGGGGAGCTCGGGCAGAAGACTTTAGACATTGGACGACTAAGTGGAAACAGTAAATTAAGCCTTGGCTGTGAGAGAAGGCTATGGGTCAGGACTGAGTGGCGTTAGAATTAGCGATAAAAGCCAGAACAGGAGCCAGCCGACATCAGAGACCCTTCAGGAGCCAAGACTGGAATGAATAAGCATCGACACACTCAGCCTGGGGACGGGTGGCCTCCCAGTCGGGGGTCTGGAGGCAGGTGTGGGGAGTGGTCTGGAGGTCTTACCCCAGGGGGAGTTGAACCCACGGTGGAAAAAGAAAACCAAGCCGGGACTGGAGCCGGCCATTCAATGGTGATTCTCAACTAAGAAGAAAACACGGAGAAGTCCCACGTGCGCCTCTGTCTCTAAAGCCAGGCGACGGCGCCCGAGACCCCGGGGCTGGGGCATCGGGAGAGCTGACTGCCCCAGTGCTGCCAGGTGCTGCTGTGATCTGAGGCAGATCTGCTTTTCCAGCTCAGTGTTTTGTCTGGAAACACGGAGGTCGCCGCACCCAGAAGCCTGCAGGGCCCCAGGACTGCTCCTTCAGCTGCCAGCGAGGGAGGGCTTCCACGATCCTCTGAGCATTGCCCTAGCTGCCCCGTTCCAGGAAAGAACAAGGTAATTCAGATGAGCACAGTGGCGTCAGCTGCTGAGGGGGTTAAATGCTGGCGCTCTCCCTCCTTCTCTTCCAGGATCATGGGAGAGGAATGCTTCGCTTTTTCGCAAATCCCAGTAATCCCTGCGGATTTGCGGTAAATCAGGCACACAGTCACTCAGGCCTTGACGCATATTGTAAGGAAGTTATTTGATTTACTTACTTGATGTTCTTAAAGAATCCCACTGACCTGAGAGCAAGGGGATGCATAAAGAAAATACAAACCCGGGACTTAGACAGCAAGCCACAGGTGGTGGTCACCAGTGATGGATCTGAGAGCGAGGAGACACTTGGCATGAACCACATGGGGCCTTGGGACTAGTAAAACAAAGTCGACTTATGAGTGGCCATCCCTGACTGCAATTTTATTCACCTGAGAGCTGCCTGTTCTGCCTAAAATAACTCAAAAGCAGCTCGCGTCAGCCCTTCTCTAAGAGCCGAGCTGGTCATAGCCAGACCAGGGGCGGACATGGAGTGGGCACTGGGGCATGTCCACTGTGCCCGCACGCACGGAAACACACACTCCCCGATGCTCGGGGGGAGGGAAGGGTCCTGAAGGCTCAGGAGGAGCCTGAGCTTGGAGAAGCCAGACAGCACCTGTCCCAGGTCACATCACCCTAAATGGGGACTGCAGCCCCAGAGGTGGGGTTCCAAAAGGAACCCGTCTTAATGATGCTTAAGGAATGCAGGTGACAACTTTTTCTCTTAAAGAAAATGAGATGCCAGGAAGACTCGCTTTAGACACAGGAAAAATCCTGCAGTGGTGCCTTTATCATCATCTTCTTGATGGCTGACACGACACAGTTTCCAGGTGGGGACCACAGCAGAGATGGGAGTGACTCGTACGATCAAATGGCTAGTGGTCGAGCTTGAATCACTGACTTTTCACACAGCCCCGCATTTCCCAAGGATGGAGGCTATGTACCATGCATGCGGAACAGGAGAATTCAGGATAAAACAGTCATTCCTGGAGTTCTTGTGAAATATAAATAAATCTGCCTTTGAGCAATACAGAGTAGAAAAACACCTGCTAAAATGAAGTCTGCCCCACCATTCAGAATGGAAAAAGAATGCATCTATGGAGACTTACCTTTAAGCGTATCATGCATCCCCTGTCGAGGTGTCCTGAGACCCCCGAAGACATCCCGTGGGCCAGTGGGGCGCCCAGTCGATTCGTGCAGCCTTCTGATGCTGCAGAGACACACGCGGTGACTTCGAGACGTGAAGGAAGCAGCACCTGAAGACGCACTAGAGCTGTACGTGAACCTGTGCACGTGTGAACTGCCCCAGGCACTGCTTGTGCTTGGCCGCGACGATGGTGGACAGGCGGAGTCGGCACATTTCATCCGGCGGAAGCTGTGCGGGAGCCCCGTGTGGCATGTGTGAAGGAAACCTTTACCCCTGACCCTGTCTGGCGGTTTTCTCTTACCGTCTGGTTTCTGGTCCCTTTGGTCAGGGGCTGCAGGGAACCGCTCTGAGGTGGCAGATCCGCAGAAGGACATGGAGCAGAGGCTGTTTTGGGGGCGCCCTGTGAAGTGGGTGCTCCTGCACTCAGTGATGAAGCAGCCACGGACCAGGGGGTGCCCTGGAGGGTGATCCTACAGCTCATTGCTGGGACTGCTCTGAACTCAGGGGCTCCTGTTATGCACGGGTGTCCCGGGGGGCTGTTTCCCAGGGAGCGGCTCGTTCATGCCCTACGGGGCTAGGTAAGAGTTCAGTAGATCAGAGTCTCCTTCAGGGTGGTGCCTGGCCCTGTGCCTGACAAGACAAAGTCAAGATGGCACGAGAAGCATCTAGTCCTACGTCTGAGCGGACACCAGAGCTGGCCGTCAGTTTGCGCCTCTTCGCCGGCGAGAGGTCAGTCCAGCCCCCTCCCCCAGATCACTGCATCCTTGTGAGCAGTTTGAGCAGTTTGCTTTCCCTCACTGGTGGGTGATGTCAGCCTTCATCCCAGAAGCTCAAGAGGCCCCAGTTTCCTTGTCCTTGACGGGTGCTGGCCCAGCTTTCCCGGTCATCACCAGTGACTTACACGGACAGCGTCTGTGCCTGAAGCGGCCAGAGGGTGGAGAAAGAAGACACAATGGTTCCACTGAAAGAGTTCTTCGTGCGGGTCTCAGGACTGCTCACCAGGCTGAAGCGAAGGTGGCCAAACAGGGAAGCATCTACTCCGCATCCCTCCATCTTTGGACTCCGGATTCAGCTACTGAGGATCCGAGACCTCTCTGTCAGCTCTTGCTTCAGCACATGAACTGTGTCCTGGAGTTTTCTCCACCAGCAGACCCCCACCAGGCTCAGGTTTGCCCACCTCCACACCATTCTGGAGGCGGGAAGCATCTGTGTCCATGGGAGGCCAATGGGCCCATGTTTACTGACACAGCATTCGCCTACTAAGTTGCTTTCACAGGTCCGGGATTAAATTTACAGACAATCAACCCATCATCAGTGTCTATCTGGTCTCAAAGAACGCTGTGATGAGATTCAGACTCACTTTCTACAGCTGGTCAGCTCGGCATTCAGCCATGGCAGCAGCTGGTCCGTGCATGGTAGGAAGGAGCCCTGGAGAGAAGCTGGGTTGGTGATGCCGTTGCTGCGTCACTGAGTCAACCATGCATTGAACCATGCCTTTAGATATAATTTATGTGAGCTAATATATCTCCTTATTTTAAATTTTGAGTAAGGAGCTGCATTTTGGGAAGGTAGTTACTGGAATCCACTACTGGCAATCTACTCTTAATTAATCTTATTCTTATAAATGGTGTCCTAAGCCAGGTGCCTGTAAAGCTCAATGTAAATGAAGGGACTGTCTGAAAATGAGACAGGGATGGAAAATCAGCCATCAGATCTAACCACGTTATCTCACCGTCACGTCCTATAAAGGGGTCATACATAGTATGTACAAGGCTTTTCTGTGTCTCTTGCTGTATTCTGAGTGGCAGTAGCTGAATGAAATCTGAAGTTTCCAGGCAAGTTCACAGATGCACCGCAGACATCGACATTTGTAGAGCAATACTTTAAAGCCTAAACCCCTCCTGGGTACCAGTTACATCAGAATACCCAGAAGTGTATACTGAGAAGATGGACCCCTCGCCCTGTCAGATCAAATAACTAGTGATCGCTAAGAGTAGAGTTTAGGAATGTGGACTTGCAACAAGTTTGTGGATAATTTCTATCCATCGCCAAGATGGAGCACAAATGTCTCCAAAACTGGCTCAGCTCAAAGCCAGAACCATTCAGAATCCAAATTTCCAGAATCCAGTTTTACGTGTATGTTTGCACTTTTAGGGTTGAACCAGAAAGGGCACCCTGTTCAGAGGACTAGCTGTCCCCGTGCTCGGCCGGTCTTGATGCTATGCACCTGGAAGCAGACACTTCTTTGGGGCCTCGGATTTCTCAGTTGGACAGAAAGAGGGAAAGGATTACTTAAAATTGTACAGAAAGTCATTTATTCATCAGATATTCTACAAAATCCAATGACATCAGCCTCGGGGAGCAGTTGCACAGATTTTATAGTCTAGGCAGATTTTGTTTAATTTCGTTTTAATCACTGACTTTTATTTTTCTATTCCCATGACTCCATTTTCATGGGTATGTGCGAGGCACTGGCAAGGATGTTTTTAGCAATAAATGGTCCCCTAGAGATGCTAATCAGGAGAAAACCATCTATGAGTTAAGAACCTTCTTTCTGAAACTCAGCTTTCACATCCTGAAAATAAATTAGCACGATCTTATGGTAGGTGGCTATACGATATACTGGAAAATGTATTCACCAGGTGGAATTTCATCCGAGTTAGATTTTCAACGTTAGATCTCACGTGATTTGAAAGTCAATTGTACACAAATCTATTAAAAATTGCCCTCATGCACTCAATTACTGTGGAAGGTGCTTGCTGTTATCCTGCTAATACGAAGTTACTACCAGATGCTCTGTCTCCTCTCTCTAGCCTGTTCCAGCCTCCCACAGTCTCTCCTGTGTGCTTGGGAGCACTTCGATGTTCAATCATAAGGGTTTGCCTCCAACTCTACACCCGAAGTGAAAATTCATCACAGTTTCCTGCTTCATTGAAACCCCCAGCATCGGAACTCTGGAGCTCCGGCGTCTGTGAAAACGACCCAGCCCAAGTGCTAGGACGGCTTCCCTGGAAATCATCGTCCCCACCCTCAGGCGCGCACTCGGTATTGAAGTCCCAGAAATCCTGAAATGCAGCGGTGGGATGAGATCTAACTCAGCGGCCCTGCCCCGGACGTGAGGAGGAGCAGACTGTTCCGTCCACTCGTGCCCGGGGCGCTCGCCCTCCATCATCATACGTTGACTCTCTTCTTTTCCCCCGACTTCCTTTTTAGACGCCTCCTGGCACAGATGAAAGAATCAGACTCCCTGCCATCCTGAGGCACTTTTACAGTCAAACTTAATTTAAGCACGTTCAGGAAGGAGGCGGGTCCTGTGTGTGTGTCTTTAACTGGGACACTCAGGGCGCGGGCGCAGGGCCCACTGGAAACCAGACATTGGACCTGCAGGTGAACCCGTGGGGAGAAAGGGTGCAGAACCCACAGGCCCAGCCTGTGTTCTTGTCCCACTTAACCCTCATCACCGATGAGGGCTCCCATGTCCTATTCTCTCTGCTGACAAGCTGCCGCTTCACCTTCAGCATCGCCAGCCGCTCCCCCGTCCCCCATTCAAGTGCCTTCTCCTCTTCGCCGGTTTTAAGAACATTGAACGGCTGTCCGCCTCTTGTCACCACCTAATGAGAGATGCGGCGGCGTTCATGGAAGGGCTTTCTGACCCTCATAAGCAGAGCGGGTGCGTGCACGTTAACAGCTTGTCAGATGTGTGTGCCGAGACCGGCGCGCCCGGGCCGGCTGGGGCTCCCGTGTGCTAAGAAGGGAACCGAAGCAGCGCAGGGCCAGCCGGGGATGCAGTGGACGGTCTTGTTAGAGGCCCTGGTGACGGAGAATAAGGACCTTTGTATCTTGCATTCTTACCCGCTCCCCCGCCGCACGCTCGCCATTTGAAATAGGGACAGGGCTTTCTCAGAAATCTTGTCTGTGGCCATCGGATTGCAGAGGGGCTGTCACCGGCTGGTGTGGCCACGAGGGCTGACGTGTGACTCGTCTCGTGGAAATGGGATGCAGGGGGCAACCTGGCAATTCTAACGTCTGGTTCCCAGAGAATAAACGACACCACAGATGTTTCTTCGTTAACTGCATAGAGAACTGATGTTGCTTCAGATACTCTTGGTTACATAACAAGGCTTATTAAAAGGAATCACATGCTTATTTTTACTGTCTTCAATGTGGTTACCAGAAAGCGCAGTGACAGACACAGCTCCTATGGCCTGTTTATTGGGCAGAGGTGTTTTAGAGCCTGGTGACCCAAACTCACCCCGGAATCGGTGCCCAAGTGTCTTAGGCGACTCAGCCGTCACCTGGCTTTTACACGGTGCATTTCCTTGGACAGTGCATGCTTGGGAGGGTGCGGATGGTCGCTGATAAATTAATTCTTTTATCACTCTTCATTCCCAATGACTGCCGACCAGGTTTCAGATTTAAGTCCATATTTAAGCACATACTCTGTTTTCAGTGCCCGCAGTCGAGTTGGGTAGTGGAAATTAGAAAAGATACAAGTTTTTGCCAAAGAGCTCAACAAGATTTCAACTCTGCAACTCACTGGAACAATTGTCAAAAGGAGAAAAATGTATTTATTTACCAGAAAAGTGCATTTGGGGGAGTATTTTTTTTTTGTATTGAGGCTAGGACTTTAAAAATAAGTCCTCTTACCAACACCCAGCTCTGGGAGCACCTGGGAAGGGAGGTGGGAGCAAAGCATCCCCTTCCCCAAGCAGGAGGGGAACCTGTGGCCAGGTGATGTCAGGCGGGTCTCAGCTGCACTGGGACTGAGATGGACAGTGACCCGAGTCCCCTAAGAGGTGCTACTCCCTGATGGTGACCGGAAGAGTCTGGGCCTCCCCAAATATCATCCAGTGCAGGGAAAGGCAGCTGCGGTAGGGAGACTCTGAAGGCAGGAATCGGAGTAAAGGAAGCCCTTTCTTTTTGTCTCACACCAAATCCAAGTTCACGAGGGCACTGATGCCATGAGATGATGCTGGTGGGAAGCTCACCCGCTCCCCCCGGACTCGATCCTGTCTTACCAGGGGTGGGCTTCTTCCCAGCTCTCCCGTGTGCTGCAGAGCGAGGGCCTGGAGGCCACCTCTCAGCAGCAGCGGCTGGGACAGCTCCACAGCAGCGGCGCTTCTCCCCAGGTCTGCCCGGCTCTCCGGACGCGGCTCCCCAGCGGCTCCAACGTTCCGGGACTGGGGACACAGACGCTCAGCGGGACAAGACAGACGGGCTGGGGGCTTCTGCGAACAGGCAGCGGGTTTAGATAACACAGTATGAGAATGACACCGAGACTGACTGTTCTCCCCCTGAAAGCATCAAGGCACCGGTGAGAGAGCGGGAACCAGGCTTCCAGAAGACACCTTCATGCCAAGAGTCACCCTGCCTGTGACCGCAGTCCTCGCCAGACCGGAGCCGCGGTCGCCCTGCTCGGCAGAAGTGAAGAGCCTCTGAAAACACGTGGGTCCTCTCTGCTGTGCGCTGGGGCTGAGTCACACCCGCCCTCCTCCTCATAGGTTGCACTGGGAACAGGGAAGGCTGTTTGTGTTTAAGTCCTTGCGTAGTGGCTGCTTTTTGTGAAGAAAATACCTTGACCTGTTCTGCATCGGTGCATGGTTTACGTTGCAAGCGACGGTGCCCTCAGTGACGCTCAGGTGCAAACGTGCGGACAGAGGCTGCTGCTGCGTGTCGGAGACCCACGCTGTGTCTGCCGCCCTCCGAGACGCAGCCTCGGAAGCCCGCCCCTGCGCCCCCCCAAGACGGGCCCCGCCCAGGCACTGCCGCCCACAGCCCCGGCCCTCGGGGCCCAGGCCCCGCCACCGCTGTGACACCGTCATCTCCACGACACCCTTCCGGCTCGGAGGCCCCGGCTCGGGTCAGCGCAGCTGCTCAGAATCCCGAAGCCCTGATGGAGTCTCAGGCTGCAGGCGGCCGGAAGCAGAAAGGCCAGAAGCTGCAGCAGCAGCAGCGGGAACCACCCGAGCAGCGCCCACCACCCGGCGCCCCCGAGACTAAGCTCCCTGGAGCCGGGCCCCTCTGGGATCCTGGCGGGTGGCGGAGTGCGAGCCGCAGGTCCTCGTCACAGTGCTACCTGGAGACTCTGCCTGACCCCAAACCCAGCGTCGACGACAACGCGTAATCGCCTAGGCGGTTATTTCAGAAAGTGGAGATTGCAGGTGTGGCGGGAAAATCGCTAAAGGCTCCTTAAACTCGCACTAAAGGACGGATTGCCTGAGCCAACGAGGCGACTCCACTCAGCCTCCCGTTTGCCACGGGGCTCAGACCTGACTGTCAGGGCCTCGCTGCCTATTTAGGGGCGCACCAGCCCCTCGAGAGCTGAAAATACTCCCCCGCTGCGCGCCCTGGGCAGCCCCTCCGAGTGGACTGAGCTTCCTGCCTCGGACGCTTCTCCTCTCTCGACGCCAGAGGTCTCCCGGGAAGAGGCGGCTACACGCTGCCGCTGAGGACTTTGTTTCTCACGGGAATTCCATCAAAGAGGAGGTAAGTCCCGTCAGATGGGACAGTGGCGTCTCAGGGCCCAGTAAAGGGAGACACGGGCAGGGCAGTGCATGAGCAGAGGGCAGATTGGGCCCGTGGTAGGGACACCGGAGGAGCAGCCTGGAGACAGCGCTCAGCAGGGAGTGTCCAGGGGGAGCCCGAGTCCAGAGACGGACCTCTTCTGTGACCCCCTTAGCTGAGAACACATCCTAGTTATTTCTTTTTAAAGGAAAGGTGCTGCAGGAATGAAGGCGAGTAGGCAGGCAGGCAGGAAGAGAGAAGAGGAAGAAGCATTTTATTTTATTTGCATTTGGTTGTTCACATGGGTCATTTCCCCAAACCTGGGACTCGAAACAGGGGTGTGTGGCCTGAGCTCCTTTGGAGGCGAATGCCCCAACCACTCCTCCACCAGGGTGCCCTGAGGACACATTCACCAGGTTTACTGCATCCCCCTGCCTGGCAAAGTGCTTTTGTCCAGCTCACCTCTCAGCTGGTATTTCCGGGATGAACGAATGACTGAAAGGACAGGTAATTGGAGGTCGAGCTCACCCCACTTCTAACTCACCTGTGATTGGCCTTGGGCCTCCTCTCCTGTTTGGCCGCCCTGCGAGTCAGTCTTAAGACCCCCTTTCTCCCCAGGCTTCCCCCACCCTCCTCGAGTCAGACTGTGTCCCCAGCCCCTCTCCCCGTGGACAGGACGGGGTGCGGCCTCCCCTCCAGGCCAAAGCCGACCGGCACACGCTCCTTTGTTTCCAGCAGATGTCTCCGTGGCATCTGCGGCCTGAGCTCCTCCCGGAGCCTCCCCGACCCCTGCTGGAGCCCCAGGGGCTCCGTCTCCCAGTCCCGTGTCTGCCTGTCTCCCCTGCGCCCCCATCGCAGCGGCAGCCTCTGCTTCGGCCTCCTCCACCGGCGCTGAGCTTGCTGCCCTGCCCATCTGCACGCCCAAGGCCTCCGCCTCCCGCTGCACGTCTGTCTCTGCCCATCCGTCCCTCTGCCCCCCGCTTGCCCTCGAGTTTGCCTCCACCAGGGCCCCCGAGAGCCTCCCAACGACTGGAACACATCCAGGGTCCCAGGTCTCACTCCGCAAACAGACACAAGAATGAAGCTATTTTTATTCTTACTTTTTAATTTATTTTTTAAAAGAAGGCACAGGTAGGAATGAAGGCGAGCAGGCAGGGAAAGAGGAGGAAGAAGCATCTTTATTTTATTTTCAGTTAGTGGTTCACACCGCTTGTTCCCCCCTGGACCCAGGACTGGACCCCAGGGGTGTGCGCCCTGTGCGACTGACCCAACCTCTGCTTCAGAGGGATGGCACCTGCTTCTTGCCGGTGACTCCTGCCTGCAGCCCCTCGGTCCCCCGCTCGTCAGCTCAGCAGGTCCCTCCCTCCCCTGCGCCTGGTGACCAGCGCCGGTGGGCCGGCCGCCCTCCCCAGCGCTCTCCTAGCAGACGTGTCTGTGCTCCGTTCTCGTCCAGCTGGCCCTCCCCTCCCGCTCCCATTTCTCCTCCCGTGCGGTCAGCTCGCACGCAGACGCACTTTTGAAATGACTGGGCTGCTTTCTGCACAGGAAACAAGAAGTTCTAGTCGATGAAGAGACACTTTCCAGAGCTTCCTTAAAGTTGATATTTTACTGTCGGGGGACACTGCCAGAAAAGCCAGTGACCCCAGAAGTGCTGTGTCCAACGGTACACGGTCATTATGAAAGCGAAATCAGGTGCGCTTGTGGAGCAGCGGTTATGCCAGTCGCCTCTGGAGGAGCACAGACCACACACCCCTGGGCTCAAGTCCCGGGTCTGGCGGGAAACAACCAGTGTGAACACCAAAATAAAAACAAAATAAAGTGCTTCTTCTTCCTCTCTCTTCCCACCTGCCTGCACCTTCTTTAGAAAAAAAAAATAAAATTAATTAAAACATTAGCAATAAATTCATTTTATGTCTATTTAAAAAATCAAACTTTCTGGAAGCGCAACGTACAGCAGGCTTTACCTTTGTTTATTTTTACAAAGGAAGCTCCCCGCAGTCCCCCGGGAGCCCCACGAGGCAGGTGAAGGCCTGTAGCCCTCGGGACCGTCCACCGAGCCCCACGCGCTCAGCCTCCCCCCGATCTCCGCGCGCCGAGTCGGTGCACCGGGTCCCCCGCAGGGCTTCGCGCTCCGTGGGGCGCCCTGTGCCATCCGCGTGGCCCGGCCCTGCTCCCGGGATTCCACGGGGCACCGGGGGACCTAGGCCGTGTCTTCGAGGAGGGAAGACATGACACACACCTCACTGACACCAACACCATGACCGTCTCTGCAGTTGTCACCAGGCCCTCCCCGCGGCCCCGGGCAGAGGGCGCCTGTCCCAGGAGGCCCCGTGTCTGTGTCTTCCTCTGGGAAGAGCTGTGGTCAGGTCCTGCCTGGACGTCAGCTCTTTGCTCACAGCTACGTCCTCCTGGCAGCGAAGGCTGGAATCTCCTCTGCGAAACGGGGACAGCGAGGCCCAGGGTGCAGCCTGCGGGGAGGGCGTCAGAAGCCGCCTCCCGCCTGGGACACTGCTGACGGCCTTCGTTTTTCTCCTTTGTTTCAACACTTGTAAAGTCCCCCGGGGTCCCCTGGGGTGGAGGGGGGTCCTTTGTGCTCCTGCAGGGAATGAAGGGGACCCCGGCTCTGAGCGACATGGCTGGCGCTCCCCCGGCTGCAGTGAGAACCGCGGTCTCCAGGCCAAGGTGCCCACTCAGGACTGGATGTCGAGTCTGCAGAGCGCGCCTGTGGCATCGATGGCCTTGTGCCCCTCAGCCGCTGGCACTCTGCAATCTGACTTAACTTCCGGTCAGAACTCATGTTTTCTAATATTCCGCAGACTTTCGGCATCATTCATGCGCAGCGCTCTGCTTGCAGAAATCATCTCCAACAAAGGCATTGGAAGCAGAATTGCTGGGAATCCTATCACCCACCCTCACCAGGGCTGATATTTTCCTGGCTTTCCCTTTGCACATAGTGAGCATCACACTGCCTCTGTGCAAGGTTTTTGGAGCCTCTAAAATGCGTCCTACTGTGCGTCCTCTCCGGAAAAAACACAGAGACAGGGACAGGTGTGGACGCCTTGGTAAGACACCTCCTGTCACAGGGGTGAGGCTCAGTGGGAAACAGACACATGAAATATGACCTCTGAGACCTTGAGCTCCACCGGGCTGTGTGTTGTGTGGTTTGTCCCCACCTCTCGGGTTTCTGGGAGTCACCCAGGAAAGGCCGCCTCTTCTCCTTCCCCGGGGCCCCTGGGGGACTATTCCTGCTCAGCTGCTTGCTGGCTGCAGACACGGGGTGCTGCTTCAGCAGTGTCCCTTTAGTTGTTCTCTGGCCCCACGTCCCCCCGCTGGCGGCAAGGAAGCAATTCGAACAGAAGGACCGGCCAGCAAATGTGTTTCCTGAGGGTGAGCCGTCCACCATGATGCCCAGACCGACGGAGACAGACCTGCTGGTGCCGGAGGTGGGGGCTCCGTTCCCCACCGTTCCCGCTCACTGCTGAGTGTTACCCCACGTCCTGCTCAGTCACAGGGCCTGGCTTCCTTCTGGCTCATTCTTTCAGGCTTTTACCCCAGACCGACGGGGTTCATCCCTTTGCTGCCTGTTGAGTCGTTAAGTTCGGGTCGCACATACTTTACACATTGGAGAACCAAGAGTTTCTATTTTGAATTGTTTTAAATTAAATTTGCTTGAGTGCGCTTACCTGGCTCGGTTGAAAGTCAAATTCCAGTTGGGGGTTTTTCCACCTGCTCCCTGGAGCTCATACAAGAGCTGCAGGCTTACGCAACCTAATACCTCTGGCAGTGTGCTTCCGGAGACCTCTGAAACCCAGAGAAACCCTGAATTCCCCCGTGCGGGGCAGCCTGGCACCCAGGCAGTATGTGCAGGAGGCCCAAGAGGGGAAGCAGCTCCTTCTCGGAGCAGACGGACAGGGAGGGCTGGAGGCGGCCGGCCGCTCCATCACACCGGGCACGGGGGTAGCAGAGCCCGGCCTCCCCGGCAGGTGGGCTCCTATGGAGCCCCCAGCAGAGAGTGGAGGGGGGCCCCTGCCTCACCCCGGGACCGGTGGCTGTGCACAGACTTCCACCCGGGTGGAAGGAAGCCGAGGTTCAGGAGAAGTTCCGGCTCCTCGCCAGCACTCCTGGGGGAATGTCGGGCCCGGCTGGAAAAGGGTTCTGAGAGCTGTTTTCACCAGTGAAGTTTGCTGTCAAAGTCCAGTGAGGATTTTAAATGTCAGCTCATCACACAGGCATTTAGCAGGTCGCCCTTAGGAAATCTGTGCCAAATTAGGCTTCCGCAGAAAGTATGTGGAGGCACCTTTGTACTTTTTCCGAGTGTCTGCCAGGCGCCGTGTGTCTGTCCAGCCCTCAGAGGGCTGGGGACATGCGGCTGTCGCACAGGGCTCTCTGTCCTCACATCTGCGCAGCTCCTGAGTCTGACGCTCATGGTCCTCGCGGTGCCTTAAGATGAGACTTTTTCTTATTGACGTGTCGAAACGGCTTCTCTGCTGGGAATCTTGTGATCTGACTCATCTTGAAAATCTCACCTCCATCAAAGTGTGCCGGCTCTCTGTCTGCTTGCAACTTTATGAATAATCCCTTCGGGGCCTCCAGACTTTGCGATACAGGCGACTGAGACCTGGGTGTGCAGACCCCGCGGCCCGAGGACCCGGCACCAGGCGCAGGGCCGGGCGAAACGCCGAAGCAGTAACTAAACAAAGATGTTTCTTCCCCCCAAGCTCTCTCCTTCCTTCCTCTCTAAAAATCAGTTATTTTTGACATATTACATATAACTTAATTTACTATGGACAGATCGGATGCATTTATTTTTGGAGTACTATTGTGGTATCACATGATGCAGGCTCGGTTTGCATCATTGTGCATCAGTTTCTGTGTATGACAAGCCATGATCCATTACTTTATAGCAACTAAGTATTCTTGCTGCTTTGTAAGATCATTATTACTCAAATGACTACAAAATGCTTCCATTTTTCTAATGTATATATGTATATATATACATGTATATTTATGCACATAAAATCAATTATGTTAGAACATGTTAGTCATGATGTATTTATATATAAATGTATGTGTGAAAAACACAAAGGCGTGTGTGTGTGTAACCCTTCTGGGAAAAGTATGGTGTAAGAAAACATCATTGTTTCCACGGATATAGCAAGTTAAATCAACATATTAACGTAGTTAATCAACCTCTTTGTACAAATTTCACTTTTGGAAGAGGCTGAAGTATATAAGTGTGTGTGCCTACGTGAGCACACGTGTGTGTCTGCCGTTTTCCCTGATCTATTTGCACGCGAGCAGACAATCTGGGCTCTTCCTTTTGCATTGCCTGCTGTTTCATCATGCCGCTGTGCCACTGTGCTCGCCGCTCCTGCCACTGGAAGGGCTGCCTGACTGTCTTTCTGCACGTGACTATGTCTGTGCTTCCTGCCTGGTTGCTTTTCAAGAGCAAGTTCTAGGATTAAATGTTAGGAATATTTTAAGGCTCTTGAAACACCCTCTCAACGTGGTTTCAGAAAGACACTAGCGGTCAGGAGCCGGCGAGATGTCCCTTGCGGGGACCGGCGTTTCCAGGGTCAGTGGCGGCGGCCGCCAGAGAGATTGGAATAACGTCCCGCGTGGTCACACGTGGTGCTGAACTGACGATGGCAGCACTGTTAGCACCTAGGACCTTCCTCCAAACGTATCCCCATGAAGGAGGGGACTGGGCAGAATTCACTCAGGAGTCTTCAAAATTCAAAGTGGTGTTCAAGTACGGACCAGGGGTGTGAAAACTAATGACTTCCAGACTCCAGTGACCCCAAAATCTTTTTCTTTCTCATGTGAACCCTCAAGGAGCCCTGCGGCTCTTCAAGCTGAGCAGTTTCTGTTCAAGAACAGGGCTGCTTTTCCAGGTGACTTACTGGCCCGAACTCTCACTGGCAGCCCCACGTGGGCCCGGCCCGGAGCGGGTCCAGGGCCCCCTTGGCCCAGCGTGGAGAACACAGGCTCCCAGGGAGCCGCTGCCCCTTCTGTGTGGGGTTGGGTCGAATCTGCAATCCGCCTTCAAAGCCTCAGGTTTCCTGGTAGGTCATGGCCCAGGCAGGTGTCACACTCACCTTCCCAGTCCATAAAGGCGGTCTCGGGAGAGCCTGGGACCCTGCCTGGCTCCCACGGGCGCTCCGCCCCTGCCCGCACACTGGGGACCCGGGAAGCAGTGTTGGCTGTTGGAATCAGCTCTGCCAGGGAGCTGCTGCTGGGGCTGGACAGTGTCCTGGAGGGGACGCCCCGGGGCCTCTAGGGACACCTGTTTCTTGCTGAGCAGGACCAGCCCGAAGACTGTGTGTGGTTTTGCAAAAACGAGTGACCCCAGAGGTGACGACGCCTAATCGCCACCCGCGCAGAGACCTGCCCCCAGGGACAGGCTGCAGCCGGCACCGGCCGGATCTGCGGGCAGGCGGGAGCGCAGGCTGGCTGTCCGTCCGCAGTGGGACTCGCCACCGAGCAGCGGGCACGCCCGAGACAGACGGAGCTGGGGGGACACCAGAGCCACCACTTGGCTGCAGTAAGACCAGAAGTATTTGCAGCCGGGCCGTGCAGGGCGGGCAGTGACTAGCCTGAGGGGCTGCCGGCCTTCAGAGGGGTCCGCTGGCCTTCAGAGCCAGAAGCCACCAGACCTGCTAGGACACCTGAGGCTTCGAAGGGGGATTGCAGATTTGACCCAACCCCGCACAGAAGGCATGGACTCTTCCCTGGGTGTGCCCTTCGTCCAAACACCGTGACACCCGTTACAAAGCACCCACAGCGTGAGCACAGATTCACGGTGCCCGCTTCACAAAGCCTCTGTCGACGGGGTCCGTCATTGTGTGGCCGGGGAGGTGTCTCTAGATGCTTCCATTACGCTGCAGCAGGGCGAGGCGCGCGCTTCAGACGCAGCAGAAATCCCTGCCTGCTTTAACGAATGCGCGCACTCACTAAGCGGAGCAGAGAAATGACTGGACAGTGGACAGCAGGATAAGGCTGGGATTTTCTAAAGGTGGCCTGGCTGGCGCCCTCCGCACGCAGTCGAGACCCTGAAGGATTGGGTGGCGGCAGAGCTGGGCGGGGGGCTCCTGGTGGTCTGAAGTATCGCCAGATCCATCCTTCTTGAATTCCATGCTTGCTTTTGCTTCTAATCAAGACACTTCCATTTCAGCTTGGAGCATAATTAAAGAAGTGACACCCTTTACCTTCACCTCAACTGACTTTCTTAAAGGAAAGTTCAGGCAGACAAGAAAGTGAGTGCGCAGGCTTGATTTGCTTTCAGTTGCTCACATTGGCCGTCCCCCGGGACCCGGGTCTCGGACCAGGGACGTCGGGATGTATTGGAACTGCTCCCAAGGGTACGGGACCACTAGGCCACCAGGGCGTGCCAAGCTCAACTGGTTTTAAATGATAAGGGCTCTGCTTTTTTATTCTGGAATATCAGGCACACCTGAAATATTGAGCAAGATTTGAAGGAATCCCAAATGTTTGTTCCCCATCAGGCCCAAGGTGTGAGCCGTGTGGGATTGTTCTCAACACTCTTTCACCCGCAGCACGGAGGGTACCGTCTCCTTGAGCCTGGCTCAGACTGCATCAGCTCGGTGAAGCAGAGAGACTGACAAGGAGGAAGAGAAAGGGACAGTCCCCCAGCCAGCAAAGGCCTTCCTCCCAGCGGGTGCGCGCTGGGAGAAGCCAGCCACGTGGTCCAGGGACTCTCCCTCGTTTGAAACCCTGCGTTCTCAGCAAGATGACAATTAACTCAGACGTAGTGAAGTCCGTTTAAAATCATGGATCCAAATGACCCTGCTCACACCTGGTGGAAACTGATTTCTGGAAAAAGTGCTCAATCCCCTTGACTTTCACTCTCAAAAATGACAAAGATGAAAAGGCATCACTGCAGTTATTGGCACATCAGCCTGATAATGCGGCAAACGAGTTCCCCAGTAAGATGGTCCGATTTTAGGCTCTGACATTAAATAGCTGCAGCGGGTACAGGTCACTCTTGCACTAAATGACAGCTGCTCAGTGTCGTCTGGGTGATTCAGAGGAAAGAGCCGTCACCAGGCCCTCAGAGGGTCTCTCTCTCGGCCATTTGGGACATGGTGATTTCTTGGCCTCATTGTGATTAGGAAGTGTCTCGTCTTGATCATCCTTGTCCCTGAGGGTCACTCGCCTCACCTCATGGAGTGGTCTGAGAAGCCCACCTTTGGAGGCTGCTCCCCACCTGTAGGTGAGTACTGGCCACGATGGGCTTCTGGAAGGCCCATCTCTAACGTCCTGGAGGCAAAAGTGGAGCCGAACTCAGATCTTCAACCCACTCTTCTTCAGGGAAAGTGTGACTCACCGGGGCATTTCACACCATGTGATGACACCCTTGATTCTAGTTCTTGCTACGGCCCCATCTCTTAGACAGACTTATTCTCTACACGTTGCCAGCTTAGAAGGGACTTAAGACGCAAAACTCACATGGGTGTCCAGGAACATTTCATACTGATCAGTCTCCCGTCCTTCCTGCTCTTCGGTGAGCCTCATCACGTCTTCTTTAAGAATGATCTAATGAACTCTTTCCCTAACTCATCCATCTGCAACCACTTCACAACGCCTTGCTTCTCTCTGCTTGTGAATTAGCCTAGTGTCATGCCTTCTTCTCCTCCGTAATTTCCCTGGCAGTCTCATTTCTCCTTCGGCTGTTCTAGTGGTCGAGGGATTCCTTCTGCTACAAAAGCATGTGACTGTGCCTGATGCCTTGGATCATAGTCTGAATTTACTTTCAATTTTGGAGCATTCAGAAAGAGTGTTCTGGAAAGGAGGATCTGGAAGAGCAGGGTACATGCTCGAATGGCAGAGAGAGTCTGAGGGTGTGGGAAGAACACTTCAAGGTGAGACGTCAGCATAAGGAAAGTGTGTACGTACATCATCCGGTGCCGCTGTGTGCACAGCGCAGATCACAGCATCACCTCTGATCTTGATCATCTGCGATTGATCGGTGGATAAGACATCACAACATCACGTGAGAGTTATCAATGGTGCCTGTTTTCCCCAGTCGGTTGGTCAGGGGAAGCTGCCTGGTGGGAACAGAAGATAAAAGGCATCTGGACGTGTGAGTATAAAGCAGTAGATAGAAGAAAAGTGGACAAGTGACCCCGCTGTCTTGGGGGCCTCTCCCAGCTCCATCGGAAGACAACTGAATTGGAGAGTAATGTAGGAAAGGTTGTCTAATAATAGCTTCCGAGAGCTTCAGACAGAAGGCTGAGAGGTCGGGACTATATCCCATAGACAGAAGTGAGCATCTGCTGGTTTCGTTCCATGTCCGGCGTCTATCATGCAAATTCAAGTCGCCTACACCTCATCCACTGGATGTTTTGTGGACTTGCTGAAATGTCTGATGTAACTAATTGTGTCCCCAAACTGATCCCATCCTTCCAGCTGAGTGGGCGGCCCCGATCTCCTAGCAGATGGTGTCACTCCATCCTAGGCATGCACCTCTCAATTCAAACTTAGCAAATTTCTCTCCTTCTGAGCACTAACAGCAAGGCGAGGAGAATTGCCTCTTTAAATAAAAATGGAAATAGTAGTCTCTTTTTACTAAGACTGGTAAAAATCTGTCTAGAGACTCTGAAACTGGATATGATGCTATTATTTTGAATCGGGGGAAGAAAATTGATATTAATGAAGTGTCTAAAAAAGATATTTGAGAAGTTATTCATCTTGGGTAGATCGTTTTATAAACAGCTGTATTTTTATGGGCCTAAACGCCTTCATGAAGTTTCTGTAATTGTGTGTCTGCCTGACAGCTACCTTCTAAAATGCTCTTTCGTTTGAAGGCCCTGATGGGTTTTGACAAATGTGTTATTACATCATTCAGATGTGACCAATGAGAGCATCTTAGCTGGTCTCCCAGGTGGCTGAATATAGATGATTTTGAATTTTAAGAACCTCTATTTAAAGGAATACTGCAAGCCCTAAGCAGCTGCCATGAAAAACTCATCTGATATGCAGAAATCGGATTCTGAAATGATAGTTTGTCTAAGCGTTGGTCCATGGATCCACAGCAAGAGTCCTCTTCTCGAGGACTCGCAGAGAGGGCCCGCTCTGCGCAGGCCTGCGACAGCTCCCTTTCCGTGCGTGTGCATGGATTTATAATCAGGTCAGGACCCAGCTGGGAAGCAGGGGCAGGGCCTGGGGAGTGTGTCCTTGGGGAGTCCTTCACAGGGACCAGAGGGACTTGAGTCAGCGACAAACAGGAGTGAGGCGGGAGCAGGCTTCCTAACACCTGAAGAGCACCCGTGCCCAAGTGCCTTTCAGAGATTGTCCTGGGCCAGCCTCTGCCAGCTGGCAGGAGACCCCGACATGCGGACATCGGCGTCTGATCGTTAATGCCATTATCTGCTTTGAGCGGGACGCAGCCATTCCGTTTGCATGAAGTGTGTTGTGAAGAGAAGCCGGCTGGTCATGGCAATACGCAGGACACGGAGACATGGAGACTCCATCCACTTCTCCGGCGGGCACCCACAGTCTCTTCACTTTTCTGTCCCCGCCTCACAGTGAGCACCGCCGGGAGCCGGCGCCAAGAGCCGGGTGCTTTTCCTGTCTGCACCTTGGACAGTTGCAACGGGTAGGACTTCTCCTGCTTTCAAGCGATCGCAGGGTATTTCCTCTGACTGCTCACCCCGAAATTGCAGTTTATTCCAGTAAGACGCCTAGAAATGTTCTGTCTCCTCCTACTTTTTTATCGGTTTCTATGCAAATTTGATAATAAAACAGAGCTTGAAGCATGAAGCAATGGCCACGGTGGAGTAGAATCTAGTCATGAAACGAAACGAGTTACTGAATTTCTCACTAAGCTGCTAACAGTGAATGGAATCTGTTATCAGCAGCCACGTTATGAGTGGGCCTCGCTGGATTCCTGGCTCTCAAAAAGATCAAGCGATTTCAAAGGTGCTGACATCCATTGTAAGGTCAGCCGGTCACCTCCCTCGCTGTCCCAGTCCGCACTGGAGATCTGATGATCTCCTCGCCCCGATCCCAGCTTCTCCCCTCACGCTGCTTCGGCCGTTCTTCGCAGCCGTCCTGGGCCGCACCGCACTCTGCACGAGCTCCAGCTGCTGAGCCTGCCTGCTCGACTCCTCCCTCTGCTCCTCTGCGCACCGGCTCCGCCGCGTCTTCCCTGCGTGCCAGCTCCCAGCCCACGAAAGTGGACACCGTCCCCACCCCATCCAGGAGCTCGTGCCTGCCTTCCTACACACACCGACCACACAGCACACACAGGGACGCACAGCTCACACCTACACACACCGACCACACAGCACACACAGGGACGCACAGCTCACACCTACACACACCGACCACACAGCACACACAGGGACGCACAGCACACACGTGCACACACAGACCACACAGCACACACAGGGACGCACAGCTCACACCTACACACACAGACCACACAGCACACACAGGGATAAACAGCTCACACGTGCACACACAGACCACACAGCACACACAGGGATGCACAGCACACACTTTCACACACAGGTACCCATGTGTGCAGAGTGACCACATTCATGCTGTCACGCAGGTGCTCCCACCCTGGCAGGGGACGGCCCTGACTGGCAGATCATCCAAGGAAATCTCGAGAAGACACAGCAGCCTGGACACAGCCCTCACGGCACTCACGACGGGGTCCCGAGGACGGCAGGTCGGATGTGTCTCTGCCTCCCCAAAGACTGGCCAGGACTGGTTCCATCTCCCGATGGCAGCAGGTCAGTCATGTTTCTGGAAGTTTCCACACCACCAGCAGGGAGAGGGGCTCTTTGTAGGGGCGTCAGCAGAGGGAGGGTGGTGAGCGGGCAGGGCCAGCCCAGTGGGCGAGAAGCAAGGAGTGTCAAGGAGGCAGCGACAGCAGAATTCCAGGACAGGACATCTCAGGGATGGTCAGTGCGGGCGGGGACTGTTGTCCTCCCAGAATGTCCACCTATGCCATTCAGGTCCATGCTTTTTGCTGGCCGGCTGCCGAGCCCAGGTTCACGTTGTGTGTGGGTCAAGTCCTCACATGCACGACACGCACGTGCCCACATGGGCGGTGCACACAGACACCGCAGCAGGGGCACACCCATCACACGCACATACACGCAGTCATGCACCCAAGAATATGCACCACACACACATGCACACAGCCCCCCACACAGCTTTCAAAGGCAGAGATTGGTCGCACCCTGGCGGGTTTTCTCTCTGCCACGGGCCTTCCTTCTCGAGTTTTCTCTGCATTTGCACGAGGGACTGCTGTCCTGGGTGTGTCTCCTCCAGAGGCCACTCGATTCTGCCCCTGTTGGCCTCGGTGGGTTCGAGGTGCCCGCACCCACCACACCCGCCACAGCCGTAGCCGGTTTCCGTGCCGCGCTGGCTCGCGCGTGCCTGTCCGCGCACGCGGACGTGTGTCCTGATCGCCGTCGTCTCTGTTCCCATCCTTCTGTGTCACCCAAACACACACCCCCGTGCTCCGTAGCTGCGGTCTCAGCTCCGCGCCAGGAAGCAGGCAGAGCGAGACCCCTGCTAGTCAAGCTGCGCGGACTTCGGAGTAAAGGAGCGGCGCCCAGGCCGAAGCTGGGGGACATCAGTGTGAACGGACGTCCGCGAGCTGAGATGCGGGCACTCGTGGGACATGAGAAAAGCAGCAACCTAAAGGCTGATGCAAAGTCGATGAGGACTGTTTTCAGAGAGCCGCGTTGGCACGCAGGTAGTGCGAAGCACAATTCGCAGTCATTTTCGTCACAGCGGGTGGAGGGATTTGCCGCTGCCGTCCTCTTCTTCGGTGCCTTCGAGGGACAGTGAGCTGTGGGAAGTCACGACCCTCATGTCAGAGCCCAGCGCGGAGACAGACGGAGAGTGCGGCTCGGTGTGTAGCACACGCGTGTGGCCGGGCTCACGTGTCCCTGTCAGAGCGCGCCGACCCGACGGGACACCTGCCAGCATGTCCAGTGTGGACCCCGATGCAAGCGAGCCAACAGGTCTCTCGCTCATTTGAAGTCAGCATGAGGCCAAACGCAAGTAAGTCACCCGAGGAACTCGGGGTGGGTTTGAAGTCGGGGTGACTGCAGGCACGTTTTCCCCGGGGGGCTCGCTGGGGACCGGGGTCATTCATCACGGACCGAAGAGGAAGGTGTGGACAAGCAGAGCAGGGGGACAGCTCCAGGCGCCTGCCTTTGACAGCTCCAGGCCCACGGCAGCTGCTTCGCGATGTAGTCGCTACAAGGAGACAGTAGCGCGGCCCCTCGGAAGGACTGTCCTGCCCTGGGAGGCGCGTGCTCAGATTTATTGGCATCCCCGTCACATGAAGGCCGGGAAGGTCCTGTTCTGGAGGGAGCATGTGCTCCAGGTGGAGGGAGGGCGTGGAGACGTGACGTGTGACCCCGAAGCAGTGTCTCCGCGCAGCTGACTGTGAGCCTCTGCTGCTGCCGTCTCCCCGGCAGCCGGGCTCAGAGAGGAGCGTGCGCATCCTTCCTCGACGTCGCGGTCAGCCTCTGAGTGTCGGCCACTCTCCACGCCGTCCTCACACCCGGGCCAGAGTAATTTGCAGAAATCCTATCCACGTTCTGACCACAAAGCCTCTGTCCTTCCCGGGACCCTTGCAGGAGAGGTGAGGTGCGGGATCTGCCCGTGCAGGCTCCAGGGGTGGCCAACATCCTGCGTCCAGGCTGGCAGTCACGGCGGCGGAGAAAAGACCTTCATTTTCTACCAGAATTCACACTGCCGGGCACCGTGCATCTTCTAAGGCACCCCTCTTAGAAACACGATGTGTTTGAGTATGTGCTGCCCATGCCAACTCCAGTATCCTGGGTCAGAAAACCCTCAGCTGTCAGCCAAAGTCTTCAGAATGGACTCGGAGAAGCCCAATCCATCCAGAGGGACCATGAAACTCACCTGCCCGTTCACCTGCTGCTCTTTCATAGCCTCACAGACCCACCACCACAGGAGAGGGGGCCACAGGAGCAGAGCAACTCGCAGGCCACCTCTTGTCCCCTCAGATACTGGGATTTATGCTGGAGCAGAGCAGCAGGCTGCACGGTGACGTCAATGAGGATGTGTAAGATGTCGCATCTGTTTCAAGCCTTGCCGGGGAGGTCGTGAGAAGGGGCTGCAGATGTCGTGAAAAAGTAACACGGAGAGAATGAGAGCAACAAAGTGGGAAGGGACTGCGGGACTCATGAGGGCAGCCTTGGATCCCAGCCGGCGTTAAGACCAGAAGCCCTCACGGGAAGCAGTCAGAGCCCATGCAATGGCTGAGCTCATTCTTCCCATCATTTCATGTTAAAAAAAAGGCACTGCTTAGAGAGGCTGCCTCCAGGTAGCTGCAGAAAAACCGGGAATTGCAACAAGGATGCAGAACAAGAATAGAGCCCCGATCAGCAAGAATACAGCACTGTGAGCAGAGAGGGGGGACATCTGGGCACCCCAAAAGAAGTTTGGAGGTTGAGTGGGCATGGCGGGGCCCAGTGTTTCAACAGCAGCAGGAGAGGCTCACCGGCACCGTGCCGCTGAAAGAGGAGCTGGGCATCTGCTGGGACCCACTGTGACATAATGCTGTGCTGTGGCAGACTGAGACGCGATCTGTAAACAGATGACATGCCACCTCCCCGGGGATGGTGATGTCACAGTGGCCTCTGAGTGGGGCGGGGGTTTGTGGGCGGAGGGTGGGAGGGAAGGCAGGTCTGCGACTCCCTTCTGGGATGTGTCACACTTGGCCTCTCTGCATTCAGTTCCATACTCTGCGTAAACCAGGACTCTCGTCTCCAGACCTGTTCTCCAGGGAGTGACTGACCCCAAACAGCAGCATCTGCAGGGGTGGCTTTTTGCTTCTCTTTGATTTTTTGTGACATCACCTGCATCATTTTGAGCTTCTCCTTCTCTTCTCTCCCAATCGATATGCAGCCTGGCATTGCAGATAGAATTTTTATTCAGAGATTATGTCCCGATAGGAAAGTTTACATCAACACTTTGAATTTCTTAGGTTTTCTCGACCTACTGCCTTACAGCTACTCGTCATGTTACTAAGTGATGAACAGTGAGCCCTACTCAATGTTCTTACACACCGACTTATTTTCTAACCATGACCCCTGCAAGGGGAGCATCACTGCGTTAGGTTATAGGTTTAGAAACGAAAACTAAAGAAAATAGGTAGCTCGGTAACTTGCCTAAAACTGCACATGCACAGCTCTGAAGTCCTGAAACTAGAACCAAAGGAGAAAGCAGGGAAAGGAGGAGCAAGGTGTTGGAGCTGAAAGGATTCCTGGGCAGGAGGTGAGACTCACAGGGGTGGGGCGAGGGGATGTGTCCACGAGAGGAGGTTCGCCTGCACTGCTGGTTCCCTGGAGGTTCCCCTCCAGCTGCCCACGAGCTCCCCACACAAGTGGGCACTGGCACTCACAGATTTCTTCCTTGGGGTCCTCCCCACTCTAGCCTTAGCCACAGAAGAAAGGGAGAAATGAAGCATCTGGAAGTTCAATGCATCTTAGCAGCTGGGAGAAGTCTTCCAGGCACAGGTCCTTCACACCTGAGGGTCTGATTTCAAACTCTCCTGTCTTGCTGACTTTAGCCACTCACCCCAGTGGACCCGGAGTGTACCCAGCGCCAGAAGGAGCCAGCTGGAGTGGATATCTGCCACATTTTGTATTTGCTTAAACTCCTTCCTAGCACTTCTGTGTCTGTGACATCCAGTCTGTGGCCACTGGCCACACACACCTGTGAGCACTGGAGAAGACTTAGAGTCAACACAGGTTGTGATCTCAAACACCGCTGAGATTTCAAAGACAGAAGACAATGAACCTGCAGACTAGTTCATTAGTAACTTTGACATTGTTTTTATGTTGAATGACTATATTTTGGACATGTTGGGTAAAATAAAAGGATATCTAAATGGATTCTATTCTAACAAGTAATGTATAAGCCATTAGGGCTCATCAAAAGCTTCTGTGCATTAACAGAAACGCAATAATGAGAAGGAAATCTGTAAAAGGGGGAAAATACTTGCAAACCCCATGCCTGATAAGGAATTGAGCTCAAAAATATGTAAGAAATGCCCACAACTCAACAGTAAAATAACCAGCAATCCAATGGGCTAGGAATGTGAATTGACATTTCTCCCCAAGTAGGCATGCAAGTAACTAACAGGATGATAATTGAACATGAAACATGCTTGATGTCACAAATCATCAGGGAAATGCTATTCAAGGGCACAACAAGCCGTCATCTGTCACCTATCATGATGCTTGTGATCCAGGAGGACAAGAGACGTCCTAACGGTGATGCGGAGAATGCAGCGCCCCTGCACGTTGTTGGAATGCAAGCCGGTGCAATGAATGAGGAGAATAACATGCAGATTCCTCAAAGAGTCAAAAATATAAATGCCATGCTATCTGGCAATCCCACTTCTGGGTCTTTATCCAAAGGGAATGAAGTCAAGATCTCAAGATCTGCACTCTTTTGTTTATTGCATCACGATTCACAACAGCAGAGATGTGCCAACTTCACTGTCCATCAGTTGAGGGACACATCACTGAAGCATCTCTGTACCACGGAATGCGACGTAGACATAAAACTCAAGGCAATTTGGCCATATCAACTGCGGATGAAATGTGAGAACGTGATGTGGAATAAGGCAGTCACAGAAAGCAAACCTTCCTTTATTCCACCTCCATGAAACATTTAAAAGAATCAAGCTAGAGAATCAAAGGCCAGAATGGTGGGAGCCAGGGGCTGCGGTCAGTGGATGTGGAGTGACAGGGAATGGACCCAAAGTGTAGGGAGCAAGAAGAGTGAGCTTTAGAGATGCACCGCCAGCCTCTCTGCAGACAGTATTAATGCATGTTACACCAGACCTTTGTTCCAGAGGGTAGGTCTCAAGTCAGACAGTTTACCAAAGAAAAGTAACATAAAATAGATTCAATTTTTTTCTGTTCAGTTATTTTATATGTCTACTAAAATATCTAAAATTGCATATGTGATTCTCGTCTTTGTGTTTCTTTACAATCCTATTCAATAGACTGGTCTATACGATCCAATCCCCGAACTGACATTCAAGACTTCCTATACCCTGAATCCCCCCTCTATCCTAACCCTGAATCCCTCCTCTGTCCTATACCCTGAATCCCCTCTCTATCCTAACCCTGAATCCCCCCTCTATCCTAACCCTGAATCTTCCCTCTATCCTAACCTGAATCCCCCCTCTATCCTAACCCTGAATCCTCCCTCTATCCTAACCTGAATCCCCCCTGTATCCTAACCCTGAATCCTCCCTCTATCCTAACC
>RJWH01006401.1:0-55629 GCA_004363575.1 Solenodon paradoxus
CCCTGCAGACAGCACTCCCAGAGCTATGAAGGCACTTTGAGACCAGCAGTCCAGAGGCCTCGCGTCACAGGTGAGGGGCTGGTCTCAGGGATGTTGTATGACACCCTGACCCCTTGGAACGCTGGGTGTCGGCACAGCATCCTTTCCATCAGCCCACGTGTCCAGCTCCATCTCTGTCTCTCAGGATGGACATTTTGGCCCTTTCTAGGGCATGTTGGCAAGCCCGTGGTCGTCTGCTCAGGAAGCCAGGCCATGTCTGTGTCGCTGGGGATTTCCCCACTGGCTGAATTAGGAGCCAGCCTCACGGTGTGACAGTCACCAGGGAGCCCTGTGTGGGCCCGTGTCTGTGGGGCTGGGTTATGTCTCCCACTGTCTTCCCAGTCGAAAGCTGCAGGGCAACTTCCCGCCGGCAGCTCCCTCCCGGGGGTCCCCTCATAGGCCTGCATCCTCTGTCCTGGCTCCACAGGTGTCCAGGGAGGCCGTGTGTGTGTGTGTGTGTGTGTGTGTGTGTGTGTGTGTGTGTCCGCCTGTGCCCTCCAGACTCCGTCCTTCCTGGACAGGCTCTTTCTGCACCCAGGGTCAGTGTTCTGCTAACGGCTGCACCATGCCAATGTGTTCCCGGGGACCCCCAGAAAAAAGAGGCTCAGCTCCCACGAGCAGTCGGGGCGCCGCACCTCCACGCCGGCCGGGACGCCAGAGGACATCAGGCCTCCTGGAATAGTCAGAGTAACACGCGGCCGAGACCCTGGCCCTGGGTCCCCGCAGTGAAATGTGCTGTTTCGGTTTCCAAAGACTCCTCTCCTCTCACCACCATCCCTGCCAGCCAGGCTCGGACTCAGCAAAGGCTCTGGTCCCAGCGTCACCCTGGAAATCCAGCTCAGACGTGCCCCCTGGAGGCTGGAGCTCTTCACAGCAGCCGGAGAGAAGGGTGTCGCAGGAGAGGGGCTGGGCTCCCAGGTGCAGCGCTCTTCTCTTCTCAGTTTTAAATGAATTTTATTGAAGCAATGTTGCGTCGTAACATTACACAGGTTTAAGGTGTGCATCACGGTAAGTCCTCATCTGTCGCTAATTCATCAGGCTCATCACTGTCACTCTGCCGTGAGCCTCTGGTCCCCGCTCACCCGCCTGCCTCCCCCTTCTCTTCCTTTAAACACTGATTGGCTTTTATTGACTAGAAGTCTGTTGTTTGATGTAATTTGTTGTCTATTTTTATTTGATTTAGTTCATTTTCTAGCTTGCTCTCTCTGTACCACGTATGGGTGAGAGTCTATGATGCCGGTCGCTCTCCTCCTGGCTGATTTCACTGAGCATCAGCCCCTCTGGGTCCAGCCATGTTGTCGCAAAGGACAGGATTCCCTCTTTTGAAGGCTGAGTCGCCTTCCATTGTGCACACAGACCACGTCTTCATCCCCGCAGCTGACGACGGGCACTTAGCGGCGTATCCCTTCTGGGCTGCGTGAAGAGTGCTGACCCCTGCAGACAGCACTCCCAGTGCTCAGGATGACTATGAACCAGTGTGCTGTGCTGTGGGGTAAATACCCGGCAGGGGAACAAGCCTTCTGCACTGTTGGTGTGAGTGCAAGTTGGCGCAACCTTTATGGACGGCAGTATGGACACCCCTATGACCCACCCGTGCTTTTTAGGACCTTCTTGTGGGTCGTGGTAGTTGAATCAGGCTCTTCCAGATACACTGACAACCCAAGAAGCCCAGGGTCATCTGGCAAACCTCTTGCTCCTCACCCTGCTTTTCCCTCAGGAGTCCCTGTGACCTTCTGTCTGCTGATCTTAGAGGGGTCATCTCAGGACCTGATATTTAGTCTGCAGGTTGCTACCCATCCAAAAGACTCTTTTCCAGTTTCCCTTGCAGCTAAGTGAATGGTGAACAATGAAATATAAGCCAAAGTATCAGTGGGAATTCACCTTCAAAAGTGAGGGCCATGCCCTTCTTACATCCTCCCTCTCTCCTGCTGGCTGGAACATAGTCACGATGGCTGGAACTCAGCAGCCATTTTAGATTAGGAGACTCCCGAGTGACGATGAAGCTGAATGCTAGAAAGAGCCCAGATTCCTGGCAACTCTGTGCCCCTCATACCAGTGCTGTATTTCCTACGTCGGCATCTCCTTACTGTGAAAGAGAAATGCATTTCTCTTGTGTTTGAGTCACTGTTATTTTGGGTTTTCAGTCACATGTGGCTGAGCATGCTCTTCACTGATACACCAAGCAAGCTTGATTTCCAAACAAAGAGGAATGCGGGGTATTTGCGGACCTCACATGTCCCTTCCCTGTGGCAGTCAGGGAGCCTGTCTCCTGTAAGAGGAGACACAGATCCTTGTGTACCTTGCTTATGAACAAGAGACAATAGTTACAATCTGTCAATCCCATCTGTTTTCCATAAGAGCGGGAAATGGTTACATGGTGATGACAGACATTCTCAGAATGGTGGAGGGGACTTCCCCTGAGTCTTGCATACCAGAGACATCGGAGATGGCGGGACACACAGCGGAGACACTCATGGAGCCCCTCACGTTTGCGCTCTAGCACTGACAGAGTCTGTCACTTCCAAAGCCCAGTCTCATTCATTTTATGCATGTCGACCGCGGCCCCTCTTCCTCCTACTGAGCACCCTGATGACACCCCCGTGTCCTCATGGGGTGAGGGTACACTTGCAGCTCTGGGTGGTGAGACTTGCTCGGAAAGTGAATGACTCAGTAGTCTTCCATTTGCTCTATCTTCTGTTAGGGGAGGAAGAGCAGTCTAGCAATCACATATCTTAGACTTTGCAGAGAAGTTTCAAATTCATTACCATTTTTCCTCCCAAAGCATGTTTGTTTCAGAAAGATCATGTACCTGAGTTTCAGTTTGGAAAATACATTGGTCATTGGGAAAACACCTTTTAAAACATCTTCCAAAGCCACACGTGTCTCAGAGAAGGCTGGAGAAAGCAAGCTCTGGGAGACCAGAGGAAGTCAGAGGAGGCTTCCTGGAGGAGGTGGACTTTGACCAACGGGTAGAAATAACACTCAGCTGGATGGAGGGGTGCTCTCTGGAGATATAATTAAGGCTCCAGAGAGGAGGTGATGTTGAGGAGATGGTCATAGTAAGTAAGAACATTCTGGAAGACGGAGAAGCACATGAAGTGCCAAGACGTGGGGGCTCAGGGGAGGGGGCTTCCGGGGCATGTAATGAACCTGAGGGAGTGTGATGGAGATAGGGGAGTGGTCCTGTGGGAGGTGGGAGACCTCAGTGAGAGCAGGGCAGGGGGAGTGGAGGGAGGCCCGAGGGAGCTGATGGGACAGAAGGTCACCACTGACTAGATGCCAGCGGGCTTGAGGGAGGGGATGAATATTCCTGGGTTCCCCATTTCAGCTGGTACTACTACATTAAACCAGATTCCATTTTTCTCAACGGCGAGGCATGACGTCATCACACGCAGGTTCATCCCCTTTCCCCATGGTAACTTTAAAATATTTTCTAAAAATGAATTTTATGAGCTCAAAGAGAAAATTATTTTCTATTAATAAAAGCTGTATCCAGAAACAGATTCACTTACAAATTGTCTTTCAATAAAGCTAGAAAAGTTAAAAATAAATCTCCTATACTTGCGTGTGTGGAGGGCTGGTTCAGTTCAGCTTTGGATACAGGACTGTGCCTCACATGGGGAAAGGAAGGTCAACAAGACATGTGCTAAAGTCCCAGCTGTCTTCTCGAACGGGGTGATTGGGGCTTTTCTTTGTGTTTCCAAAGTTTTCTTCACTGAGCAGAGCGGTCTGAAAAAAGAGATTCCTAAAAAGGAAGGAAAACAGGCTTGCTCCAGATTTCTCCTCTAGAAGAAATGCTAGAAGAAAATGCTAGAAGAAAATGAAGGCTCTGCAGAAACTTGGGGAAAATGTGGACCAAGAATTACAAATCAGCCGAATATCCTTCATGGGTGAAGCCCACGGGGAACTCCTTTCAGCCGGCAAAGGCAGGAGAAACACAGCCTATGTTACCTGCCTGGAGAAGACGATGCAAGACAGGTAACCAGCTTCGAGGTGAGTCCGAAGGCCTCAAGGCCTCAGCCACGGTACAAAGGGGTTGGCGGGACGCACGGGAACCAGCTGAACGCAGAAGTTTGGGGTCACAGGGAACCCAGCAGACTGAAAAAAGACACAGCAATTCACACAGCAATTGCGTATAAAATAAGAGCATTGGACAAAGAGCTGGACACAAAGAACACACAATCATCAATCAAGCCGGATCACGTTGGTGAGGATTTCGGCAAATGGAGAAATAGAACCCTGTGTGTGCCCTTGACGATCTTACAGGAGACCCCCAGATGCATGCGATGCAAATCCACGGGGGCAGGGTTTTATGTCTGGGAGTGTTTGCGGAGCTGGACCGGGACGGCGAGGGGCCGGGAGCTAAGCCCGTTACTGGAGTGTTGAGGACGGTGTGGAAGGCGGTTTGATAACAGCCTCTTTGAGCCACACAGACACACCCTGAGCAGCCCCCCTTCAGGCGTCCAGGTCGTACAGGTGGCTGCAGGGTCACCTGTTCAGGCGTCTCTACACTCGAGAGTAAACGACCCGCATCTCCTCCAAACCTTCCCTCCATGACCCCCTCCTCCCTGCCACCCGGTCACAGGAAAGTGAGCCAGAAATTGCATATTTATATTAATGTATCTATCACACAGTATGTTACAGATATATCTGAAACTGAGAACGAAGAATCAAAAGGAAACTGAAAAACAGAAAACATAATACAAGAAAACAGACACACGCCTAACTCAGGGAGAAAATCTAATAAAAGCAGGGACTCTCAGAACAGAGTCAATAAAAGTTCCACCTCCAGACACACAGCAAATACACCTTATCTTCAGGCGTCTGAAAAATCCGACCGTCTTCCCCATACCACGAATTTCCCAGATCACATTTTCTTCCCTTTTTAAAGGAAAGGTGCAGGCAGGAATGAAAGCGAGCGAGCAGGCAGGCGGGAGGAGAGAGGAGAAAGAAGCTTTATTTATTTTTATTTAATTGTTCATCTTGGTTCTTCCCCAGCCAGGGAACATGGACCCGGGTCCCTGGGATGTCTGTGGACTCAGCCAGCCAGAGGCAGCCGACATGTCAGCTACGCCACCAGAGTGCGCCCAGATCACATTTCTGATCAAAACAAATTAAACCATAAGTAACTATAATTTTTTTAAAGAATCTTCTTAATACTGATGGGAACATAGAAGAGTAAAATACATTTAGAGAATATCTGGAAAATAATGAAAATCAAAACATTATACCTGATAAGAATAAAGCTATTCTCCAAGGCAGATTCATAGCATTAAATACATTATCTATCCCAAAAGCAAGTTAAAATATGTAGGATTCAAGCATTAATTTTCACAAATAAGAGGAGGAAATGACGTAAAAAAGATAAAACCCAACTTAATGCCTCAGAAACAGCTGACAAACAAATGTGAGTTGATTTGAAAAAGAAACTTCAATAATCTGGTGATTCTAATTAAATAAAAAGATGCAAAATACAAACAACACAATAAGGAGAATATAATTGTAGAAAGGTAGGAGGTTTATAAAAATATACTATATATGTAATGATGATAATGATTTGAAAATCTCAAATAGGCAATTATCTGCACACTGCAAATTACCAACAATCTTGAGAAAATATCAAATCCCTCACAATTTCAGCAATTATAAAACATTGAAATTTTGTAAAAATACTTTCAAAAGAAGGTTGCAGGCCAGGTAGTTTTATATCCAAGTTACTTAGAATATTTAAGAAACATTGTAATCCTTCCAAAGCATAGAAAAAAGCCAAAGCTACCCAAATAATCTTGCAAAGCTAAAATAATCTTGCCACCAAAAATCTATCAAAACTAACTTCAAAATAAAATGATTGACCCATTTTACTTATGGACCCAGGTGTGAAAATCCTAAATAAAATATTCACAAGTCAAATTCAATAGCATGTTAATTATTCATCCAAGTACCGTAGACTTTGTCCCAGGGATGTAAGAATGGTTTAAAGTGAAAGAAAATCTATTAGCATAAGAAGTCACATCAAGAGGTTATACAAGGAAAAAAAAAAATCCCCCATCATGTGTGGTTTTCTCGTAGATACCTAGAGCGCTTCTGATTAAAGTGAACGTATATTCCTATTCATATATACATTTTATATATATAAAAGAAAGGTGCAGGCAGGACTGAAGGGGAGCAGGCAGGCAGGCAGGAAGAGAGAGGAGGAAGAAGCACTTTATTTTATTTAGTTGTTCATCTTAGTTTTCATCCCAGACCCAGGTGTTGAACATGGTCTTAGGCATTCGTGGCCTCTGCTCTTGGTGGAAGGCAGCTGACCAAACAGCTACTTCACCAGGGTGCTCCAAATCGTACTTTTTAAGACAGAAAAGTTTTTATCTGTGCCGGTCGCCATGCTGAGAGCTTGACGTGGTTTATACGAATGTGACTAGTATCTACTGTCAATGCGAAATGCTTTCAATCCCAGGTTCCCCTGTGTCCCTCAGCCGTGGTTTATATTATTAACATCCATTGCAGTATCTCAAGATGGGGCCCCTCTCCTTCCTATGACGACCCCTTCACCTGGACATCAAATCCAGTCTCCCCTTTTCAGGGACCTTATGCACCAATAATCACCCCTCTCTTGATGGGTTCACCTTCTTCCTCGCCCCTCCCATCAAAATTTGATCGAATTCAAGATCTTAAAGATAAGACTCTCCCCTGACCACATGGAGCTGCCTGGTTTCTCCGTGTGCTCCTACTCCCCCCGCCTGTGCCCTTCCAGGTGGGCTTCCGCTTCCCTAGCCCCCCCACCCCCGCAAAGTTTTCCCAGACCCCTGACGCCGCCCAGCCCCTTTCCAGCTCCGTCACCTGTAGAACAACGCTTTTGAGAGTGCAGCGGACCAGACGGGAGATGCCCTGCCCAGCGTGGGCTCGGCTCCTGGGCGCGACTCAGGGATTCGGGCTCTGCTTCCTCTTGTCTGTCATGGAAACTACGGTGGCACCTGTGCAGATGCCGTTTTCCACTCCGCAGAGACTGGGCATCGTGCACAGCGCCGGGCCCCTGGGAGATGTTTATGATTGGCCCAGCTTCGGAGACGATGAGACTGAAGGTCTGGGGCCCACGTGGCGCAGACAAGCATGTCCCCTTAGCCCGACAGGCACCCGGCTCTCTGGGCTGAGTCGCACTTTTAGCAGAGGTCGCTTTCAGTGACTTACAGCCCTGTGCTCCGACTCCTGGTCGGTGGGATCCCCCCAGCAGGTGCCTTCCTTATACTGTCATCACAGAAATTCCCCGCGGCTTCTAGAACTCTCTTCTCTCTCCTGTTGGAGCATTTCCAGTGGGCCTAGCAGCCCCCTCCCATCTGCATTCAGGGTGCTGCCAAGAGCCTTTCAAATGTTCCCCAAGAAAAGGCCAGACCTGCTCATTGGGCTCTGGGGCTGGCCAGACCCCACCCTCATCTATGCGGCAGAGAAATAAAACACGGAGGTGACAAGCAGCTTGGAAGAGTTGAAATGTCAGCGCGACACCCTGAAATCTCTGAGCCTGTAACTCGGAGATGGTAAAGGTTACCCAGAAAGCAAACTGCTAGATAGGAGCCGAGGGAAGTTCCCCCTCTGGCTTCTCCGAGCCAGCAGCTCCAGAAGCCGGCTGCGCTGCCAGGAGCCCCCGAGTCGCAGGAGCCGAGCCCTGGCCGCGCCGCCTGTCGAGACACCTGTGGCTCCGAGGCTCGGCACCCCTTCCGGAGCGCCCCGTGCCCAGCCCCGCGCCCCTCTTCTCAGGCTCCTCCCTGAGACCTGGGCTCCCCCGGGCACCGACTGCCTCTGCATTTCATATCCTGGGGCACCTCCCCGCTGACACACACACTTGCCCGAGCACATGGCGCGGTGTCCGGACACCAGGCCCAGGTCCTTCCTGCCACCCGCCGCCCGCTGGCAGGGTCACCTGAGGGCACTCACGGCCAGGACCCTGGGTGTGACCAGTGGACGGGGCTGCAGGCACGTGCTCCATCACAGAGCCTCCGTGTCCTCCTTTGCAGGGTGATGGGGACGGATGACTTCGAGCTTCTCCCCAGAAAGGGCTCAGCCCAAATGCAGCCCGGCCTGAATTCTTCCCTCGCGAGGGCGTCCTTGCAACGTGGCCTGGTGTCCACCTGACCTTCCAGCCTGGCCTACAGCCGCCCCCGTGCCCTCTCTTCCTTGACTCCTCCAGGTGAAGCTTGAGCCTTGTCCACTTCCAGAGCTTACCCCAGAGCAGACGCGTGTATGCGTGCATTGGTCTGCGTGAGCACGTGCGCCGGCCTGCGCGTGCATGTATGCTGGTCTGTGTGCATGTGCGCCGGTCTGCACGTGCATGTGCATAGGTCTGTGCGTGCACGTGCGCCGGCCTGCGCGTGCATGTGTATCTGTCTGCGCATGCATGTGTGCCGGTCTGCGCGTGCATGCACCGCGTGTAGCAGAACAGGTGTGTGTGCGTTGCTTCCGTCTTGGGTCACCCCAGACAAGCATCAGACACAGAGCAGAGAGGGAGGTCGGTTGGGAAAATGATGTGGGGAGAGTTTGCTGGCATACTCCTGAGAGGGACCGTGTGTGCACGTGCACAGGGCAGGTGCATAGGCACCTGGGGTGTGACTGCCCGGTGGATGTGCCCGAGGGCAGGTGGGGAGATGTGCGTGTGTGTGGAGGGGTGTTTGTGAGTGAGTGTGTGCACCCTGCTCACACGTGCAGCGGGGAGCAGTCCCCCTGTTCTGGCGGGCAGGTGCAGGCCGGGGTAAGAGAGCTGCGGGTGTTCCACTCAGCTTCCCTTTCACCCGTTCGGAAGTGTGGATCCGACACGAGAGCGCCAGGCTGGGGCCTCGGTTCTCAGAGCCAAAGCGCCAGTGAACTGTGAAAACTGTCTACCCCGCGTCGGAGGCGGAGACGCTTCCTATTTTAATCCTCCAGGCTCCAAAGTTTGGCGCTTTCTCAGGTCAGACCACAGGGGCCCCAGCCTCTCACAGCGACCCCGCAGCCACGGGCCAGGACGGGGGTTGTCACGCTGAGTCCCCTCCCACCTCAGAGGGCAAGGACCTTAGAAACCCAGTTGGGGAACCTTCCCATTGACAGCTGGGGACAGATGTTCAGTGCCCGAGGGTGTCATGTCCAAGGGCACAGCGATAGAAGCCCAGGCGTCCTGGGCTGTAGGCCACTTCTCAGGACAGGGGTCAGCAGCCTGGGCTCCCGGAAAGCCGAGCGAGCTATTGAGCAAGAGAGGCACAGCTCTTTGGCACATTTTGGGGTACCTGATCTGACTCCCACATAGTACTGAGCTGGAGAACCTGGGGGCTCTGGGGAGCCTTCTCCATGCCAGGAAGGGAAGGACCTCTGCTCGGGAGAAGTGCGGTGCAGAGAGGAGAGCCAGCAAGAGCTACCACGCACCTGTGCGCCCCTGGGGCCGGGTCCCATCACAGGTGCCACCCTGGAGCTGAGAGCTGGGCGGGGGCCCTGAAGGCTGGGGGCACTGGCCTCTGCCCTGAGGGCTTGGGGAGCTGTTGGAGATTGGGGTGTCCTACCAGAGGCCCAAGGCAGTAGAGGGGTGGGTTATTGGAGTGAGTGGTCAGAGCAGGGGACTGAGGCCAGGAGCAGAGGAGGCAGCTTCTACTGCGATATGGGAAACAGAGGCCTGTGCTGAGGGTGCACAGGTGAGTCCCAGACTCTACCTGCCCCCAAACTGTCATTGGACATGCCAGGGGCTGGAGGAAGGGTCTTTAGGAGAGACCTTAACCCCTCCCTGCAAGGTCCAGGCCGACAAGGGGGAGGGGCCATGGGAGCATCTGTCCTCCGTCTGTCCCCCAGGGGCCCTGAGGTCTTGGAGCTCCCTGCATGTTGACATCAGAGGGCACAAATTCTGGACATGGCAATGGGGAGACCCTTACCCTTGGGCTCCCTTGGGGATGAGGCACAGACTGCCGGTGGTCTGTGCAAATCACAGCCATGCCCCAGGTGACACGTGTGACTACATCTTTGCAGGTGGTGGCTCCCACCCGACTCCACCCCCAGCTGCTTCCCCCCGTGTCCCGCTCAGATGGCCTCGTCTGGGAACGATTGGTCTCATGTCCTTGTCCTACAGACGCCCAGGAAGCTCACCTGTGCAGGCTTGGCCCCGGGCGCCCCTCTCCTGGCTCCTGTCCTCACCCTCACCAAGGCTGGTGGGAGACCCAGGCCCAGAGAGGTGTCGCCTCGCCTGCTTAGATGGCACAGCTGGGGGAGACAGAGCTGGACTGACGAGCTGTCTGAGGAAGTGTGAGCGCTGGAGCCTGACGGCCTGCGTTCAAATCCCACCCCCCACAGCAGCCCCCGGTTGACTTCTGCTCTCTCCTCTAAGTAGAGGGCAGGTCACAGGAGGATCAGAGGCACTGCTGCTGGGAGCTCAGCCCAGGCTGCAGTCATCGGCCCTTATGACGAGGCACCTCCAGCCTCAAAAGCAAGTTCCTTCCCTCTGTCCCCATCTGCTGGGGCCACTGGATCCTAGAGCCCGCATTCCTGCAGATGTATCACCCTGTGCTCATCTGGCATTGGCCCTGAGGGTGTCTGTGCCCAGACCCCCTTCTAAGAACACGGGCCCCCTGGATGACAGCCCATGCTCATCTCCGCTCTTCACCTGACTGTCTTCTGTCAAGCCTGCTCATGACCATCACACCTGGCGGGGAGGCCAGGCAGGTCAAAGGCAAGTGCAAAAGGACGGGATGTGTGCCCAGGAAATGGGGTGGCAGGCCTCGAGTGCAGGGGCATGGCCGTGCCCAGCTCTGTCCTGCCTGCGGTCTGGCAGGCCGCAGTGCTTGCCCCTCTTGTTGGTAGGGCAGTGACAAGGGGACACTGGTGAGGGCCCAGGTTGTCATGTCCAGGAAGCGCTGAAGCCAATGACAGAGGCAGGAAGGGACTTCCCGCCCCAGCTCCTGGCATGCTGAAAGACCAGATTCTGGAACTCACCTCTGCTTCTGTCTGGTCACGCCTTCAGCAGGCGCAGAGGCCAGGGAGGCGCCGCCGCTGCTGGTGAGCGCGGCCCATGGGCCACTGTCCCCTCTTGAAGGTCCGTCCCTCCGCCACCCCGTCCCTGTCTAGCAACTGGGTTGTCTAGCTTTCCAGAATCAGATGGTGGAAATGGCCCGAGTGGGGGCTGCTGTCGCCTGCAAACGTGTTGTAGCTGGGCGGTGGGACACAGAGCTGCAGGCTGGAGATGTGTCAGGATCTTCACATGTCAAAGCTGGTGTCTCTGAGTTCGGGCTCAGGGTCCCCTCATGGACCACATGGTGCTTTTAAGATTGCTCCAGGTGGTTCCCTGACCGGGAGGATCAGAGACGACCGGCCACTGGCCCCTGTGCTCTCTGGGGACTCACTCTCCTGCTCAGAGCCTCAGTTTCCCCATGTGTCCAACATGGGCTAAGATGTTGCAGGTGAATTATTACATTTCCCCCAGCTGGAAGCTTCTGAATGACTATTACGACTTTAGAAAGAGTCTGAAGGCCTTAGCAGCTGTTCCATGGGGAACCTGCTACTAATCTGTCTTGGGGGGAACTTGGCTGCATCAAAATGAGCTTGAACATCCCAATAGGAGGAGTTGCTCATTCACCTGTTCCCTGTGCATCCAGCAAGGATTGTCTTGTGTCCTGTGGGGAAAAGGCAGGTGATCAGGAGGGTCGGACACCTCACTGCTGTCGGGGTCAACCAACCTTTTGGCTTCAGCCAGAGAGGCTTGGACAATGAATAGTCAAGGAGAGCAAACCACTCTTCCCAGTTCCTCCGCCGCCCAGAGAGTCAGCACTGGCGAGTATTTCGAGGTGGGAGAGCTGCCTTCTGGACCCTCCAAGGAGCAAACATGGCTGTCCATTGCGCACATGGACAGATGTGTATCTGGGGTTGACTGAGCGCTCTGTCCTGAGAATCTTAACTAACAGTCATCAGAGGCTCTGCTTTGCCCGTACATAGAATCACAGAATGTGGGGCAGAGAACAAACCTAGGTGGATAAGCAGGACTCCGGTGATGAGGAAACGAACTCGAAAGGTGAAGCGGGGGCTCGAGGTGGCATCCTGGTGTGACGTGGGAGACGGGCCCCTGCCTGGTTCTGTCTTTGCTCCACGGGATACTCGTCTCTACGGCTGGTCAGACGCAGCCAGCTCCTCGGGTGGTACTCGGGGTTTGCAGGCCCCTAAGCAGGAGCATCTCACCCACTGGGCAACTGCTTCGACACTGCATGTCTCTGGCAGGCTCTTTGTGCCCAGGGCTCAGGGCTCCTGCGGCCACACGGACATCCTGGGAGGGGAGCTTGGAGCTGCTCAGGCCGCGGGTCAGGAAGCAGGATCAGGGCGCCAGGCTGTGGACGCAGACGGTGCTCAGCCTCTGGGGTCTGACTGCAAAGCCAACACCAGGGGAGCGGAGCAGGCAGACCGGTGTGGGACGGGCACGTCTGCCCGCAGGCGCCGAGCGGAGGCCCTCACACCCTGCACATGTGGCCACGCAGAGCCTGGTGTGTGCAGAGTGTGCGCAGGCTGGGAAGCCAGACCCTGGTCCTAGTGTCTGCTCGGCCCACACCAGGAGGTGCAGGGAAATCAGCATAAAGGGAAAACGACAGTGGAAAAATGAGATGCAGTTATACAGCCCATGCACAGGACATTTATTCATCGTTTCCATGAGGTTCACATCTCTGGGCATCCTGTATTTTATTAGCTCAGGCTGCAGACCCACACCCAGAGGACGGGGCTGCCAGCATCCTTGCTGTGCCCGCTCGCGAGGAGCTTCTCAGTTACTCGCTGTTGTGTCTTTAACGTGGGCCGGGGCCACAGCCCCAAGAGCGGCAGACAAGGCCTGACCTCTGGGCCCAGGAAGCAGGGGCCCCGAAACTGAGCTCCCATCCTGCGCTGCGGCGCCAGGTGTGTGGTCAGATGTGACCCTGGCACCACGGAGAGTGCTTCCGGAGGAGGTGAGCACTTGCCTCTGTAGATGGAGAGCGAGGGGCTGCCTGGCGTGGTGGGCCTCGTCCAGTCGGGCGAAGGCCTGAGCAGCACACAGGGCCAGCTCTCCCCCAAGTAAGAGATTGCCTGCTGCCTGACTTCCTTCAGGCTGGGACAGCAGCCCTGTCCCGCGTTTAAGCGTGAACAGAAACACGGGCTCTTCCTGGGCCCTGAGGCTGCCGGCCGCCCCTCGGGAACCCACTACGCCAGGAATGCTCCTGGGGCATGTCCACTGCAGACCGTGGGCCTTGTCAGACCTCGTGACCATGAGAGTAATTGCTTATAATCCACCCACCCATCCACCACCTGTCAATTCCTTATAACCCATCCATCCACCACCTACTGTCTACCTTCTTTCTCTCCAGTCATTTACCAGCTGTATCTATTACCTACTTATCTGCCTCCATATCAATATCTACTTCATCTAGCATCTAGCTGTACTGTCTTCTCTGTGCCTTTATTATCTATCATCTAATCTCTCTCTTCTATTTGCTTGTCATCTATCACCTGTGTGTCTACCTAGCTACCCAATCAGCTCTCCGCCCACCTGCTCTCTACGTCTCTATCATCTATGTGTCTGTCCACCTGCCTACCTCACTCTACCTCTCTCTCTACCATCTATTCTGCTGGCTTTGTCTCGAGAGGCCCGACTTACACAGCCAGGGTGGTGACAGTGACTGTCACCCCCTGGAGCTGCAGCTACTCCTCATGGCCTGTACCACGTGCCTCTATGTGCTGAGGCCCCGCTGGACACAGGTGACCTTGCTGTGGACAGCGGAGACGCTGGAGGGAGCTGGCACAGCTACCGCCGTAGACACCTGCCACTTGCCTGTGTGAGGGTGGAGGGGTGCCTGGAAGCATATCAAGGAGGAAGCAGGCTGACTTTCAGAGGGAGAAGTGCTCTTTATTTCTCTTAAAACCCACCGGGGTGGATCAATCTGCTTTTTAGAAGCAAGGAAATGTCACGTTGCGGGAGGGGAATGGGGGGAGGCATGTCGTAGGTGCCTCCCCGAGCCAAGCCCTCGGGCACAGCTCACTCTGCACGTCCGCACGGTGCCACAGGAGGACAGGGCCACGCGGGCCGGCCCCATGTGCTTATTTTATGTCTATAAATGATACTCCCCGGGCCCACCAGCCAACAACAGATCCTGCTCGCCCCACCCAGGCCAGGCACTCTAATCCTAAATCTTGTGTTTGACCTTTAAAGAGAAAACGATAAAATGTTTCACCTGTAGATCTTTGAAAAAGTACTTTTAAAAGAGTCATAAAAACGCATCTCTTCCATGTACTTCTCTGCAGCCACATGGAGCCAGGCCGGTGTGCCCCTTTCACAGACGGGCAGGCAGAGGCCCACGTGGCTGAGCTGGGCTCAGTCGGAGGGCTCCTTCAGCTCCGGTGGCGGCCTCGGGGCAAGGCGCGGTCTATTGGGGCACAGACACGGGGCTGGCGGTGCCCAGAGAACATGCATTGAGTCAGCAGCAAACTCAGGGAACGAGGGTGCTGGCGGGGAGGTGGATGATGTCCTCAGGGGAGCTCACCTGGATTTCCCAACTCACCTTTTCTCCCCTCCACGAGGGAGAGCAAATGAAGCTTGGGGATGCAGGGTTAGCGCTTGGGAACTTCGGTGGCCCTGTGCCACCTGTCGCAGTTGAAGTGCAGCCCCGAGGCCCCTGTTCTCATCTCTCCAGCCCTGCCCCATACTGGGGGGTCCTCAGATGCCACCTGCTGTGACTGCCAGGCCCCAGAGGCCCAATGGGATCCCGTCCCCACAGCAGTGTGGGCTGCTCAGCACTCTTGCTGACACCGCTCCACTCCCAGTCCCACCTCTTCCTTGGACAGGCTGCTTTCCATCCTGCAGAGAGCCGGGGGCCCAGCCCGAACCCCGGACTCACAGCTCTGATCACACCATGGTAAGTGCGCACCTGCGGTCTCTGTGCCGGGCACTTGGTGGGCATTTTCTCATGGCTCCTCACCACTGTCCCGTGACCCGATGGAGACACTGAGGCTCAGAGAGGGTGGGCAGTGGGCCTCAGTCGCACAGCTAATCACGAGGAGCTTGGATTGTGTTGTGTGAATCTTGACGTGGGACGGGGCACAGCGGAGGTGGTCAAACACCGTCAGAGGCCCCGGCAGGGCCACTGGGTTTCTGTCACCTTAAAACCTGCCTGTCCCCAGTGCTCAGCCTTGCCATCTGGGGGCCAGCGAGGGGACTGTGAGTGTGGGGCCACTTGACCCTGCCCGGACAGCCCCTCCGGGTGTCCCTTGGCCTCTGCAAGTTTGAGACTGTGGGACAAGACAGGTGTGCAAACTGGGGAGGGGGCTTGGTCATCAGCGGGCACAGGAGCCAAGCTCACACCTGATTACACACGCGCACACGTGTGTGTGGCTGGATGCCTGCCCTCAGCCAAGTGTGGGTGCTCCGGAGGGTGCACGCCGCATCCTCAAGCAGATGCACTGGGACACCCCTGGTGTGTCTGCAGGCAGACACAGGAGGCCTGGCAATGTCCTGGGACACCGGAGTGGTCGGCCCGCCCCTCTCTAGGCTCAGCCTAAGGGTGAGCGAGACACAGGGACTTTAAGGGATGATTCTCTTTTCTATCTGAGGACGGGGCAGGATCCTGTGAGGGGCCGGAGTTCAGACCTGACCACGGTCACGAGGGACTTTTGCCTGAGCGAGTGATCCCTGGATTCAGCAGGTGAAGATCTGACTTGCCGTGTGGCTCTTTGGACACAGGTCCCCCAGGAAGTGATGAAGGATGAGGAGCCCTGGGGTGGGCCCCTGAGCCCAAAGGAGCAGAGGCCTCTTAAGAGACAGAGCTCAGTGTGAGCCTCCGGGGAGAGGGGCCAGGGTCCTGGCCCCCACACCGAGGAAAGGCTGTGAGCACACAGGGGTGACAACCACCCCCATGCACAGGCAGAGGCTCAGAATGCACCAGCCCAGCGGCACCTGGACCCCAAACGTGCTGCTGTTTGCGCACAGGCCGTGGTGCACCATCTGCCATTCTCCAGGGGAGAGGGTCTGGGGAAGGCCTGCTGGCCCGGTGCCCTGGCCAGGCCCTGGAGGCCAGGCCCACCTGAGGGGCCAGCCGCCCAGCTCTCGCCACTGGTGCCCCAGCCCTCCTGCTGCCTAGGATGGCTCCTGGCCGGTGGTCCTAACCTCCTGAGGCTAGTACTGCGTCCCCTGGGGTCTACTGCCTGCCGTACCTCTGGCCCTGGCTCCTTGCGGCCGAGGGACTCAGGACACAGGATGAGGAGCAGGACGCAGGACACCTCTCAGGGCTCACTCTGCTCTCTCCTGTCCAGTCTCTCAGGTGTCACAAGAGGGTTTGCGCCAGCCTGGGTTAGATCCCCAGAAGCAGGGTCCCTGGGCCCAGCCTCCCTCTGGTCTCAGCAGAGGCCAAGGCAGACTCAGGTGTGAGTGCTGGGGCCGCCCTCGCCCAGGGCCTCCCGGCTGTCCCGAGACCGTCTGGGCCCCTGTGTCACTGCTCTGAGACTGATTCAGACTGGACCCAGAGACAGCAGCCTGCCACTGCCCACACCACCTGGGAGGGACACTGGACTCACAGACGAGACCTGGAGCTGAGCCCGCTGTGGCAGCTGGACTCGATTGTGTCCATGCAGGAGGCCCAGGACGGCTGAGGCCCCGGGCTCGGCTTGTTTCTAAGTTGCTGTTTAGTGAACGCTTGCAGCTGCTTCCTCGTGAGTCCTCACTGACACCCGTCATCCCTTACTGTCCAGACGAGGGATGAGAAGTGATCATGGCCAAAAGGGGAAGAAGCAGGCCTCCCTTGGCCCCTGAAGCTGGGGACACCCCTGAGTAAGACCCCGTGGGCTTGGCATGAGGGCAGAAAAGAAAGGCGTCAGGACTCCTGCCCTCCCTGCAGATGTGCACACGGGGCCCAGGGCCCACGGAGACTGCCCAGGCCAGGCTCAAATCACTGTCCCGAGTCCTGGTCTGCTCTCCGCACTCCAATGTGACTGGAAACCAGCCATGGCCAAAATGATGCCTTGTCAGCTGCGGGGAGGAGTGCAGCCGGGCAGGAGCCAGGCCAGCGGGTCTGGGCTGCGGAGAGGCTGGACCAGCGGGGGGAGGCAGGACTCCGAGGCCCCAGGGAGCCACGGTCAGAGGTGCGGCAGACAGGAGATCCCAGTGGGTGGGGCACGAGCCTCAGGAGGTCAGGACCTAGGCAGCAGGAGGGCTGGGCACCGGCGGAGAGAGCCGGGAGACTGTCCTCTCAGGTGGGCCCTGCCTCCGGGGCCAGGCCAGGCCGTGGCTCTTGGCTCAGGCCAGCAGGCCCTTCCCAGACGCTGCATCACAAGCCTTTCTCTCCCCTGGAGAATGGCGGGCAGGAAGTGGGGGTACTTGAGAGGGGAGCCCCCTTACAGAGTGCCAGGATCCAAACTGTCGGGCAGAAAGACGCTTCCTGGAGCCTTGGAGGGAGCGGAGACACACAGAGTCCTGCGGTCGCCGCCAAACCGAAGTTCGCTCCCCAGTGAAGGCAGGAGGAGGGGGTGAAGCATATGGAAAGAGCATCCTCCATGCTGCCGGGGGCAGCTGCCTGCGTCTCCTTTCCGCTCCATCCGGTGCCTCCCCAGGACAGCCATGGGCCACGAGGGCCTGGCTCTGCCTGGCCTCCAGCCGTGGGCACCAGGGTCACACAGCCCCTGCCCTTCAGGGACACAGGAACGGGAGGTGGGGCATCCAGGAAGGCTTCCGGGAGGAGGGGCAGTTGAAAGGAGCCAATTAAGCCAGAGGAGAGGAGAGGTGGAGTCATCTCCACCTTTGCGTGCCTGCAAGAAGCCGAAACAAGGAATGGAGGCTCAGATAGCAATAGGTGGGGGTCCAGGGGACCTGTGGCGGCCAGGGTCTGTGTGTGCCTGCAGGGAGCCACTGTGTTTCCTGAATAGGCTTCCCTGGTGACCAGGACAGGGTGACTGGGGGACACAGGAAAGGGGCGCCGTTGACGTGGGACAGGAATGGAGAGGGGCTGCTCTGGTGGCTGAGGGACACGGCCTGCAAAGACCCCACTCTGCTGCCCTGGGTCCCCTTGTGCCTGAGGAGGAAACGTGTGCATGAGAGTGTGCCTGTGTGCCTGTGTGCACACCAGTGTATGTGTGCCTGTGTGCACGTCTGCATGTGAGTGTGAATATGAGGATGAGTGCACATGCGTGCATGTCATAGTGAGAACGAGCGTGCGCACGTGAGCGCCCTCGCGACACCTGCGGAGAAGGCGGCTGTGACGGCGTGAGGCCCAGGTGTTCTGGGCCCCCTCGAGTGTGAGATGCCGCTGGCGTGAGCCGGGGGGCAGGCGTGTGCCCGGGACCTGCTGGTGGCCTGGAGGGAGCACCGCCCGTGTGTGGTGGCAGTGCCGCGTCCGCAGAAGTGAGGAGAGGGGTCCTGGCTGACTGACCCTGTCCCCTGAGCAGAGGGATGGTGGCAGGAGCGCCCAGAAGTTCTGGCATCACTGGGGAGAGGGTCGGGAAGGGGTGGCACCCTGCACTGGCACCCATCAGGATGTGACCTCGTGCCACCTGACGGGTGGAACCAGGGGCCTGGTGAGGGTCACCGGGTGCGTCTGGTCAGGACAAGCTTGTCCTGCCTCTTGGATTTCCCCTAGAGATACCGACAGGGTGGCCCCCGTCAGGGCTGGGTGACTCAGGACAGGGGACAGCAGTAGACCAGAACCTGCTCCGGGCATCTTCTCAGCGCCCCCGACAGGCCCTGCCCTCCGGGTCATCCACAGGTAACACCTTCTCTGAGGTCACCTCTGCAGCTGGCCCTGCCCAGGGGAGCGAGGCTCACTGGCCCACCTAGCAGCCTTAGAGATCTTGGCGCCTGTGGAGGACCCACAGTTTCCTGCCCACTGGCTCCCCAGCCCCGGGTGAGCCCTCCTGGGCCCCCACCCTACTGCCTGCCCTCTTCCCCACAGACCTGCCTGTGGGTGGGGTGGGCGGGGCCGCCTCTGCCCAAGTGGCGCCCCCTTGTGGCAAAGCAGGGCCCCACCCACAGTGAAATTACGTGATTTCGGGACCAGCTTTAAAATGGTGGGAAGGGCTTCATTCAAGGCTGCTCATTTTGAGACTTGATTCACGCCGCACACCAACCGCACCAAACCCTTGTGATAACTCCAGAATGTACCTGTATGTTGATTTGATCTTCTTTTGAAAAATCACAGGGCGCCCTTGTGGAGCAGCGGTTGGGTCAGTCGCCCCTGGGGAGCAGACCACATACTCCTGGGTTGGGGTTCCCATCGGCCAGAAGCAGCCAGTATGAGCAACTAATTAAAAAATTTAAAAAGGCTGCTTTTCCTCCTCTTTTTTCCTGCCTGCACCTTTCTTTAAAAAAAAAAAATCAGGCTTACAAGCCTCAAATTTATTTTATTTTATTAAAAAAAGTGTTTTTAAAGGAGAGGTGCAGACAGAAATGAAGGTGACCAGTCAGGCAGGAAGAGAGAGGAGGAAGAAGCTCTTTCAGTTTTATTTAGTTGTTCATCTCGGTTGTTCCCGTGGACCCAGGACACGAACCCAGAACACTGGGACATGTGTGGGCTGCACGTGGGCTGCACACTCCACCAGGGCGCACCTATTCATTTATTTTTTAAAGAGAAGACGGAAGGGAGAGAAGGGAGAAGTTTTTTTTTTTTTTTTAAGAAAGGAAGGAGGGAAGACGAGGAAGCACTTTTATTATTCCTCGTTGCCCACCCCCTCTCCCAGTGAGGAGCCCAGGCCCCGGGCTGTCCGTGGTCTACACCCAGCTTAACGCCTGAACCAGCGCCCACCCAAGTTTATTTTTTAAAAATGAAGTAACTGCATTCTTTTGACCGGCGAGCCCTCCCGAGACACCTCTCCCGTGTGTGGCTTTGTCCACCCAGCTCGGACGCCAAGATGCACGGGGGGCGGAGGGGATCCCCAGATGCTCCCTGGATAAAGCCTCCAGACCCGCGCCCCTGATGCCCCCTGAGCTCCATTTCCTAGGGGAGGAAGCTGAGGCCGGGCGGTCAGAGAACGAATGCGGGAGCTGCGGGCAGGTGCACACGGCTCGGGGCTGGGGAGACGCCCCGCTGTGCAGCGCACCTGTGCCCCAGCAGGGAGACGCACCGCGCAGGCGCGCTGGCGCCAAGGCCACTCCTCCTGCCCAAGGTGGGGCTGCAGGAATGTGTGTCCACAGGAGGCGAGGGATGGGGCCGCGCGGGCTCGCGTTGTCTTGTTTTCCTGTCTCACTAGTTAGGCCGAGTCTGTCTCTGTCAGGTCCCCACACCCTGCTGCCTACACCAGGTGCCTCTGCGCCTGCGATGGCGGCTCACAGAGGGCTTGGCTTTGCCCCTCGGCGTCCCATCCGGATGTGTCCCATCTCCCCTTTAACCCCTGGGCCCTTGGGCAATGTCCAGTGACTCTACCTCCGGGCTCATTCAGTGCCGACCCCTCTTCCTTGATGGGTCACTGTTGTCCTCCGGGTGGCTGCTCCATCTCCATGCTGGCCCTCACCCGGCCGCAGTGGCCCCCGAGCCTGGTGGCCTTGGCTCTGTTCAACTCTGAGCAGCAGGCCTGTGTCCCCTCGCCTCACAGGGCTGTGGGGCCAGCAGAGCATGCGGACCCTCATCACCCATTGCTGTGTCCTTTTGGCTTTTAGGAGCCTCTCACAGGCCCTGTCATGGACAGACACCCTCACGCCCCAGTCCTTCCCAGTGAGGACCGACGCCCCCAGAGGTGATAGCCCCTGGGCAGGGGAGAACTTACCCCCTGTTATCTCCTGGTGGGCAGCCAGTCTCCCAGTCAGGGGGTGTGGGAGCTGTGGTCCTCATCCACAGGACCCTGAAGGAAGGGATGTGCTGAACCTATACACAGGTGGGGCCACTGAGGGAGCCTCAGGGGACATGTCCCCACCCCCGACCAGCAGGAGTCCTGGCTGCGGGGTGGCTGACAAAGGCTGCAGACGAGAAGGCAAGAAATACCCCATCTTTCCCTGCACCCCTTACACCGGGCTTCCCACTGACCACATGCACCAGGAAGTGCAAGGGCTAAGCCACCAGGTCCTCCAGAGAGATGCCAGGGGTCAGGGAAGGTAGGTGGGCGAGGGGACCCTGCACGCTCAGCAGGTGTGAGCAGCTTGAGAAGCCACGCCTTGGCCATGTTGCAGGTGCAGGGGTGAGGGTGGATTCCAGGGTGCTGCAGGGGGTAGAGTCATAGAGACACCAGACACTGGAGGTCACGGTCACACCTGTCACAGGCCTGTGGCAGGAGCACAGTGAGTGCTCACAGCACTCGCCACGCTTTTTGTTTGTGCTCGGCTCCACGTGTGCACAGAACGGGGTCACACGGTGAAGGCCAACGCCCTCGTGGGCCAGCTGCAGGATAGCTTGCAAAGGGTGACCCTGACAGCCCGCACCCAAGGGAGTGAGCTCCTCGCACCACTCTGGGACCCTCGCCTCACATTTCACTGCGGACGCCCAAGGCCTGGTTGTTTCTCAGGGCCGTCCTGGCCCGGTGGCCCAGTTCCCATGTGTGACCACACAGCTGTCGTTTCTGAGGCCAGCGTTGGACTCTGGGTGATCATTTACAGGTCTGCAGGGGGAGATAAGGCCCCCCCATGCCTGTTTGTGCCCTTGATGGGTCATAAAGAGATGGCACCCGGGGGGGTGGGGGGCTGCACTCCCGTGCCCGCCTCCTCTCACACTCTCTGCCTATCTTTTATTGTCCACTCTTATCTCTCTCCCTCCCCACACCCCACCCGTGCAGATCTCAACTTTCTTCAAACTGCTGCTGGCTTTTCCTGACCTTCTGCCCCAGGCAGAAGGTAACTAGCAGGGCAGGTGAGGGCTTGGCTGGGGCCCCAGGCTGGGATGGAGAAAAGGGACCAGGAACCGAGTCCAGATGAATTACATCCCACCTCTCTCTGGAACCCTCCGGCTGTCCCAGCCCCTCTGCCCAGTTTTCCTTGTCTGTCTTTCCTCTGCCTGGTGACAGCTGCTCTGATCGGAAAGCAAGGCTGCTGACAGGGACAGAGGCCCCCGAGACACCAGGGACCTTTAGGAACTCCTGGGTCTGTGTCTTTCCACCTTCAGGTGGACTCAGGTGCCGCTCTCTGTCTAAACTGTCTTGCGACTGTGACGGCATCGGTGGCCCCTGGATGTGGGCACTCCCTTCAGCTGGAGAGGCAGCAAGGACCTGGGCTCAGGTCACCCGGTTTTCACTGGCGCCACCCCTCACTCACATGGGTCCCTGTGTCCTCATCCTCCAGCGGGGGCCATGGCCCCTGCTTCACTGCCGCCGCGAGCGGGAGTCACTCTATCTGCTGCAGTCTCCCTGCACACAGCCGATGGGCAGAGGGCAGTTTTGGAATCACGGAGGCTTGGGTTAGATCTTGCCGTCACCACGGGACAAGTCCACTTTGCCGCGCTCCAGCCTCCCGTCTGCAAAGCAGGGACAGCGGGGCCCGCATCTCGGGTGTCGTGAGAATGGACGCGAAGGAGGCCACAGGTGGTGCTCAGCACTGCTAATGGCGCACTGGAAGGAAGTCTGAGGAGCTGCCCGCCTCCCCATTTCACGGGGGAGGAAAGCGAGGCTCTCGGAGGGTGGCGGTGGATGGTGGAACTGGGGCCCCTCCGATGCCCCCACACACCTCACTCTGTGGGCCTGTTTCAGCCACAGGCGGGGCGCGAGCATGGCTGGGGTGGCAGCCTGCACCTGCAGTAACCCACCGTGGCCCAGGGGACCTGTGTCCTGCTGCCACGAGGCAGAGATGCTGCTGGCCTCCCAGGGAGGGACCTCGGGCATTTGTCCACCAGCATGTGCACCAGCTCTGCAGGCCTAGGGGTGTCGGAGGGCGTCACGGGGGGTGGTGGGGTGAGCAGGCTCCCCCAGCCCTGGTGCCCTTGAGTCACTCCGCAGTGCCCAGCCCATGTTTGTTTTGTCTTTCTGGGTTCCAGCCCTTTGGCCAGCGGAGGTTAAAGATTATTGACAATTGACAATAAAAGTGCCCGGCACACTGGCCTTTGCCCACCAAGAGAAGGCCGTGGGATCGCACTCCTTACAGCGGTGTGGCGGCCAGAGTGCCGGGTGTGGGCAGCGACACGCCCTCCTGGTATTAATATTCAGAGGACAGTCGCTCCTGCCCGGGCAGTTGGGCCAAGTTTCTCTTTGATCTGGAGCCAGGGCCACAATGTGGCATTGTTCTCCGTCTCAAAGGCCACCATGCGGCCCCAGAGTGGACCCAGGTGGACTCCACCTGGAAGAGCAAACACCACCCAGGGCTGGCCGGTGGTGGTGGGAGGCAAGCTTCCTCTTTCTCCTGGAAGAGACTTTCTTTCCAAGAGACCCGGAGGTGTCGTTGACCTGCTCTGTGGGCCTCGGCATCCTCTTGGGGACCCTGGGGTCAGCGCTCGCTGCACGTCCCAGGCCAGGGATCTTAATTCTCTGTGCTGCAGTGCTGGGGGAGGTGGGGAGCCCTTCTCACAACGACGCTGCGTGACACGCAGCCGGAAGGTGATAAAGGACATGGAGGAGCTTCAAATGTAGTCATCAAAATGTCTAAAAGCCAATCTGTGATCAGAAATCCACGTGCTTCTGCACAAAGGCATGACCGCCAAGCCTAGCTGGAGATCGGCGCACAGGGCATCCGCACCAAAGCCGCAGGCCCTGCCTCTCTGAGGGCTTTTGGTTTGCGTTTGCCTTTCGGTGACTGTGGGTCTATACTGAGCACATTTTGTAAATTCGGAAATGATGATAGGGTCACCAGTAAATCCAGAAAGAGTAGAGAGGTCCCACCCAGCTTCTCCAACGACGCCGTCTAGCACAGGGTGTGGACGGTCAAATCAGGGAGCCGGCGCAGCCTGAGGACCGGACTGCAGGCCATAACTCCGGTGAGAGCGCTTGGCGGTCCTTTGCAGGAGTTTCCGCGTCTCCTTCTACTGCATGTTTTCACCCGTAAATCTGTGTTCCCGTCCAGAGGCAGAACTCCTCCCTTGGGATGGAGGACCTGCCCCCTTCTCCTCCACCTCCCCATCCCATGATCTGTTCTCCAGAAGGGACATCGTGTCCAAGCAGTGTTGTGAGCGCCAGGTACATTCCTGCAGAAACCGCTGTGCGTGCAGGTGTCTGAGTGTGCGTGTGTGCTGGGGACTCAGCGCTGGAGTCTGGAGACACGCGGCACGACACGCACATGCTGGGGGGCCAGGCTCTCCTCTTCCGTCATCTCACACGCCACGTGGCGGTCAGAGCATCTGGCCCAAGGTCCTGAAGTCACAGGCAGCTGGAAGAAGTGGCCACGAGACCTGCAAAATCCTGATGTAGGCCACAATTAATTGAACAAATAAGTGAATGAGTGACCACGTATCTCCTGTTTTCACTGTGAAGGGTTCCTGAAGTAGCTTTTGATTTCAAATGACAGATTTCCAACTCAGATCATCTTAAGGGTTCATGTGATAAAATCTCCTCCAGGACAGACCCTTCGGAGACCTGGAGACTAGAGATAGAGGGGATTGCACTCTCTCTCTCTCTCTCTCTCTCTCTCTCGCTCTCTCGCTCCCTCTCGCTCTCTTTGTCTGTCTCTCTTTCTCCCCCTTTCCCTCTTTCTCTCTCTTGCTTTGTCTGCCTCTCTCTCTTTTCCCTCTTTGTCTCTTTTCCTTTGTCTGTCTGTCTCTATCTCTTTGTCTCTCCGTTCCCTTCTGCACACTGCTTTCCTGAAAAACAGACCAGCGAGGTGCTCCTGACCCCCAGGTCTGGAACCGCGCGCTCCCGGCTGGCTCACTTGACAGCAAAGATGACGCCTCCACAGTCTCCAACCAGAACACCTTCTGGGAAAGGACTCGAGTGGCCGCCTTGCCTCTCAGGGTCACATCTGCACCGGGGACAGGCACCAGCCTGGGTCCTGAACTCATCGCTGCCTCCGTCCGTCAAGCAGCACACAGACTCGGTGACACGGGACTGGTCCGGCGGTGGCCTGGTGTCCAGGGCGCTGCTGGCAGTGTCTGTGGAAGCTTTTCAAAGACAACGAAAGGAATTCGGGGGCTGCCTGTGAGCCACTGCCGACGTGTCACTCAGGGAACCCCTAATGCACTTGGATTTGTTCATTCAAGTGTTGGGGGTCCCACCCTCACAGGTGGTGCAAACGCATCCAGACGAACCTCGCAAAGATGCATTGTCCGGCTTGTTTGCTGGATGTGTTATCTGGGCTCCTCAGTTTGAAGCGGCCGGGCTGCTCTCACTCTCTCAGATGTTTGCTGAGTGCTTGCTGTGTGCTCGGTGCTGGACATGAACGGATGAGCGCAGGACGGAGTTTCTGCCTCAGTTTATCATATCATTCACTCCCTGCTCACACACCTGCCAGGCCTCTCCAGTGCCCGGGGTGGAGGGACACCACTCAGCCTGGTAGAGAATCAGGCGTCCAGCACCCGCCTTCCTTCCCAGGTCACCCACCCTCCTGTCAAGGCTCCACTCCGGGCCCCGAACGCATCAGCCTCTGCAGCCTCCGTGCTTTTGTTCACGCAGCCGGCTCCCCTGGGCCTGCTCCCTCCGTCTCTCCCTAGCGCCATCCACAGCCTCTTCCAGGCCGGCCGATGTGCCGGCTCGTGTCTGGAGCCTGTTGGCACAGTGCCTGAGGGGTAAGGAAGGAGCTCTGTGGCTTTAAAGCACCGACGACCAAGGGGCCACACAAGGGCTGCTTTTTTTTTTTTTTTCTTTTTTTTGATGCCAAACAACTGCTTTTTCTTGGAGCCGGATTCACCTAAAGCCTGGACCGTGGGCCTTGGCATGCCGCTCTGCTTACTGAGCTGTTTAACCCTGGCTTCTCGTAACAGAAACACTGGTGCTCTGCTTATCTTCAAAGCCACTATCTCATCTGGTCCCTCCAGCAGCCCCAGGGGCAGGGATGGGTCCCATTTTGAAGACAGGGAAACAAGGGCCAGGGAGTTTTATTTCTGGCCTCACTGTCCACCAAATGGACAATTCTCTGACATTGGAAACAACTAACACTCTTGGATGGAAAAAGTCTTCCATGCACCTGTAAGTTGGTGGGAGAGTAAGTTCTGCTCCGCTTGGGATGCGGGCAGAGAGACTAGGGAAGGCCAGCGGAGAGTGAAAGGGAGCCTGGGTCCTGGGGGCGTTTGCTGCCCCCTGGAAGTTGAGTAGGGCTTTCATATACTCAGATGAGGGAGTGAATTCACTGCTCAGTGCGCCCAGGACAGGAGGCGGACACTGCCCCAGGAAGACTGCCCTTGAAATGCATGCCTCGCCCGGGGACGGCAAGAAAAGCTGCTTGTTTCGCCCCCTCAGGCCTGGGCCGGGGGAAGGTGAAACTTCCCCTGAAGATCTATGGTCAAAGATAGTTGGTAGCCTGAATCCACACAACCTGGAATCCAAAGAACTCCCAGCAGAGACTTTAGAAGACCTGTTCCCATACTTAGTAATGCCAGGTGCCTGACAAAAAGGGGCATGAATTCTGTCCGGAAGAAACCACTTCATCCCAAGCTTTAAAGACATTCCACGGATCGAGTTACATGGAAAATGACCAGCTCCTGTTGGAAAATTGCTAGACACAAAAGGAAACGGGGCGGCGGGGCATGGGGGGCGGCGGAGGAGAGAGAATTAATTGAATTTTCAAAACTTTCAGATATTCAGATGGATCAAAGAAGGCAAAATTATGATTCACATATTTAAAATAATGAGGAGGAAACAAATAGACTAGAAAATGAACTATAAATTAAGAACTACATATTTATAATAGAGTTAAAAACTCAGTGGAAACAATAGCAATTTGGACAAAGCTTAAGAATTAGTGAATGTGAAGATAGAAATAAGAAATACTGGTAATCAGCACAAAGAGACAAATATATAGGAAAAATGGACAAGAGGTTAAAAGATCTAAAGGATGGGCGCACCCTGGTGGAGCAGCAATTGGGTCAATTGCCTCTGAAAGATGCAGGACTCATACCTCTGGGTTTGAGTCCTGGGTCCAGGGGTGAAACAACCAGTGTGAATGACTAAAGAGGGAAATAAAATAAAATAAAATGCTTTAAAAAAAGAGAGGTCTAAAGGATAGCACTGGAAGTTAAAATGTATTCTAGTCATAGTAGCAGATGAAAAGGAGAAAAGAAGGGGGGAGGCTTAAAAGAAGATGGGATAGAGGAGGGAAGGGAATGGGGGTAACCCAGTAACGTGAAGGGATGATGGCTTTCTAGAACTTTCAGAATCCATGGAAAGAATCCAAATAAATTCTAAGCAAATCTAAATCGAGAGAAATATATAACATGGTGCGTCCTGGTGGCTCAGGTACTAAGTCAGTAACTGGGGCAGAGACCATGTAAAGTTCAAGGACTCAGGATCGTGATGGGGGCCAGGGGAAACAATCAAAAAAAAAAAAAAAAGAAGCAGCACTTCCTTCTCCTTCACTCTCTCCTTTCCTCCCTCCCTCCCTTCCAGCAATCCTTCAGAAAAAATTATTTCTCTTCTTCCTTCCTTCCTCTCTGAAAAAAAAAAAAAACCAACCAAGAAGAAAAGAAATGTATGACATAATGAAGTTGTAGGACACCAAAAACAGGAGATAAAAAGAGAGATTATACACAAAGAAGGGGCAGGATGACAGATGATTTCTGACAGAAACTGTAGGAGCAAGAAGACAGTGGAATGTTATTTCCCATGTGCCGAGAAGAAGTCTTGTTGCCTGGGATTCTATACTCAGCAAAAATACTTTTTAACAATGGGAATTGAATAGTTATTTTTAGATAAACAAAAATTGGCCACCAATAACCCCCCACTAAAGGAGTTCTAATGAATATGCTTTAGGCAGATGGAAAATGATGCCTGGTGAATGCGGTAAGGTGTAGGAAGGATTGAAGAATGAAGAAAGTGGAAAAATGTGGGTAAACTGTTTTTTGTGGAATCTATGAAATACAGTCTGGGAGCCCCTGGCACTTGCACACTGAATAGGTGCTCGTAAGTGGTAGCAGTGATGACGATGCCGTGGTGGTTATATAGAAAGAGTGAAGGATTCATTTCAGAAAAAACTAAGATGTGATCACAAAACTTCTGTGTATTAGCTGAAGAGATTTGAGAAAAATAACTTTAACTCTTTGCAATTTAAAATATATTAGAGAGAATATAAGTGCCCATGGGATTTTCATGAGAAATTAGATAATACATGTAAAATACTAATTACAGGACTTGGCACATATTGGGACTTTGATCTCACCTTGAATTTTAACTTCTTAGACAGAGTCTAGAAATAAAGGGATCAGTGGTTGAGGAAGGTGGGTGTGAGACTAGTCACGTATGAATGCTAATAAAAGCTACAAAGCCCTGAACATTTATTATATACTAAGTACTATGCCGAAAACTTTGTATACATTTTCTTATTGAATCCTTACAGCATCCTGGTGAAGTATTCAACAGTGTGGTGTATTTTATACCTGAAGCAGATATTTTCTTAGTACTTTCCCTCCATTATATGTATGATGAAATTGTTTTCAGGCACAGTTCCACAATAATCAGCAATGATAATTAGTCCCTTGGTTGTTACTTAACAATCTAAAACAACACTTTAAAAAGAAATATGAGTGTTAAATATATTGAAATGCAGTCAAGTGTTAATTTTAAACTAAAATTCTACTTGTCAAACAAAAATTTTACAACTTTCAGTTTGCAAACTTCAGTGATTTTTTTTTTAAAGGAAAGGTGCAGGCAGGAATGAAGGCAAGTAGACAGGCAGGCAGGAAGAGAGAAGAGGAAGAAGCATTCCATTTTTATTTTCACTTAGTTGTTCACTGGCTGTATCTCACCCAGGGATCCGGGACTTGAACCCAGGGGTGTGTGGCTTGCTCCTTCGGAGGAAGAAGGACCTAACCACTACTCCACTGGGGCACACCACAAACTTCAGTGATTCTTAACATTATACTCACTTTCCAAAGGAATACATATAACCGAGTCTCTGCGTATTGGGTACAAACCACTTAAATGGAAGTTCTTTGAGTTAACTTCATGTATAATAAAAGATTAGCAATAAAAATGTGCTAATTTGAAACTTGTACACATATTATTAAAACTCAAATGTAATAGCAGTAATTATTTAGAACTTAGACTAGTAAGATATTTTTCCAGAAGGATTATTTTATTTATGGCATTATTTAGAATGGCCAATCTGTCATGTTAATAAAAAGTAGATCAGGTTTTAGTTGGTTTCATTATTTAAAAAAATGATATGCAGACAAATGCAGACAGAATGGGCCACTCTCCCAACATGAAAACTTGCAAATACTTCAAATAGATGATTTTATTCTTTGCCAGAGAGAGCTGGCATCGGCACAACCCTGCTTATGACTTTTTTACTGTCTGTAGGATCTGTGGTGGTGACCCCTTTCTTTCTTGAAATTGCTCATTATTTTCTTGATTACTCTAGTTGGAGGTTTATCAATTTTATTGATCTTTTCCAAGAAATAACTTTGTTTCACTCGTTTTCTCCCTTACCTGTTATTTCACTGATTTCTACCTTTATTATTATATCTTCATTTTTACTTACTTTTAAATTTTTGATATTTTGAGACTTCTTAATATAACAGCTCACAGCACAGGTTTTAGGCCATTCCTCTCATTTTCACCAAATGAATTTAAAATCATGATTTTCCCCCTTTAGCATCTCTGGACTTGTATGCCCAGTGAAAATATTTTTGCACAGTTTTTCATATGCTATTTTTATAGTATTATTCAGTTCAAAATATTTTCTGTTCTTATCGCAATTGCTTTTGCTATCCATGGGTTGTTTAGAAGTACATAGTTTAATTTCCATCCCCCTGGGGCTGTTTTAGGTCTCTCATTGTTATTGGTAATTCCATTTAAGTTAGAGCATATGCTCTAAGATTTCAACCTTTTATTTTATGGGGCATCTTGGGTAACATTCCATATACAATTGAACAGAATTTATATTTTGCAGATGTTGAGTTAATGTGCTTGATAGTATTGTTAAAGTTTCCATATCCTTTTTGATTTTTTTCTAGTTGTTCTAATGATTACTTCAGAATTTATTTAAAAATCTCCCAGTGTGATGGTCGATTCACTTCTTTTTTTCCTTAGTTCTATCAGTTTTTGTTTCACATTTTGAAGTTGTTTCTAAGTGCACACAAACTAATACATTTTACAATTTCTTCCTCTATTGATTCTTTTATGTTTATTAAATGTCCCCCTTCCCTTTAGTAACGCTTCTGTTGTACAGTCTCTTTCATCTGACATTGATATAATCACATTTCTTATGCTCACTGTTTGCATTGTACATCTTTCTTTATCATTTTACTTTGAAACTATCCATGTCTTTGTATTTAAAGTGAAGTTATTACAGGTAGCATTTAACTCGATTTTGCCTTTTGATTTTAATATGTAGTCCATTTATGTCTAACCTAACCATCGATTTAATAGGGCTTTGGTCTATCATTTTAATATTTTTTTAATGTCTTCTGTTTCTTTGCTATTTTTCTTCTATTTCTTTTTCTGTATTCTGTGTTAATCAAATTTTCTGATAAATTATTTAACTAATCTGTTGGCTTCATGGATATCTGTATTAGAATGATTTTTAATAGTTGTTTTAGAGACTACACGAAGGGTATTTAATTTACTTACATAGAATTTATATTGAAATGCTCCAGATAAACTATAGAAGCCTTGCAACAATGGTTTTATTTCATTTATCATTATATAGACCATATCTGTATTTATTATAAACTCAACAATACATGGTTGTTAGTTTTGCTTTAAATAATCATATGCTATTTAAAAACATTAAAAAATATGTATATATGTACTAAAATGTATCCCCATATTTTCCATTTTTGCTATTCTTTATTCTTTCCAATTGATCGATGTTACCACCTGGTATCATTTCCCTTCATCCAGACAGCTTACCTTACTTAACATTTTTGTAAAGTAGAGCCAATTATCTCATTTTCAGACTCAATTTTGCTTTCATTTTTCCTGGATATATAACCGAGTTGAAGATTTTCTCTTTGAGTAAATTCAATACATAACATTTATGTATTCTAGGCTTCATTGTTTCTAATAAGAAGCTAGTAGTTAATTTTATTATTTTTCCTCTCTATATTACAGGCCATTTTTTCTTAACTGCTTTTGAGAATTTCTCTCTGTCTTGGCTTTCAGCCTATTGACCATGGGATGTTTAGGAGTTATTTTCCTTGTATTTATCATGATTAGCATTTGTTTCTTACTCTTACCACTTCGTCATCATATCTGAAAACTTTCAGAGCATTATATCTTCAAAAGGTATATTGTTATATCTTTTAGACCCATTCTTTCTTGTTACTGAACTCCAGTTATATGCATGTTGGATCTGATATTTTCCATAGTTCCATGATGTTCATTTTCTTCTATTTTTTTTCCTTTTTGTTTTGGATTAGATAATTTCTATTCACTCAAGTTTACTGAGATTTTTCCTTATGCTATCTCCAACCTATTGTTCAGTACGTGTAGTAAATTTTCCATTTTTCACTTCAGTTATGCATTTTTCATCAGTATTTATTTGACTTTTTAATAGTTTCATTCTCTCTGTTACATTTTTTGTTACTTTTCCTATTTGTTCACTCATTAAGGCTACACTTTTGTCAGTCTTTTAAAATACCACATTTCTGTTTATTTCTCTTCAAATATTTATAATAGCTACTCTGAAGTCTTTATTTACTAATCCATCTTCTGTGTCCATCTGGAGTCAATTTGTGTTGTCCAACTTTTCCTGAATATGTGTTAAGTTTTCTTTTTTATTTGCTTGTCTAGTACATTTTTGTCAAAATTAGACATTATGGGCAATACTGATTCTAGATTCTGTTATGTTCTAAGGATTGTTGTTTCTTTCTTCTATCAGGTACTTAATTTGCAAGGACTCAATTTTCAAACACCATCTCTTCCATTTTCCGTTTTCAACTTCTAGATGATCTGTTTCTACGTTGGCTCCTTCAGGTTTCCCTTGCATTTGTAGCTAGCCAAGAATTTGGATGGAGTTTATACTCACATGTTGGCATTCACTTGTCGTCTGAATTCCTTGTTCCTATAGTTTCTTTCTTTAATTTCTAACTGCTCCACTAATCCTGATCTCAAACCTCAAAGGCCAGCGAAGATCCACATTACTGATGCCTGAGATCTGCATGCTCGGGAGAGCCCTTAATAAAACAATGGAACAAACTTACAATTCTCCTTTAGTTCAGGGCTGCCATCCAAAAGCAGACTCTGCTTTTTCTTCCCTGGATTCTCCTCTAAGCAGGTGCAAATTATCTGTTGGTCAGTGATTTGAGTAGAATTTATACTCAGATTTTTGCATCTTACTCCTTGTGTAGACCTCTTGCTTCTAGAAACCCCTGCTCCCAATAATTTCTTATGTACTCCGCTAGTTCTGAAATATCTCCTTTACTTTCTCAAGTCTCAAGTCTTGAGATCTGAGGTTCCTTTTGCAGGATTTGTGAGGATCGGAGATCATCTTCAGTCACCTGGGTGGGGGGGATTCATATATAATTGCAATTCTTTCCATTACCAATGGTCATCTTTTATGGTGAAAATCTCTGGCTTCTAGTTTCTTTTGAGTATTTTACAAAGTTTTCAAAGAGTTCTCAATAAATTTTGCTCAGACGTTACAATGGTTATCTTTGGGAGTAGTCGCCAACTAATTCACTGTCATTACAAGAGGCCGGAGTCCAAATGGCATCATTTTCAAATTTCCATTTTCCGACTGTTTGCTGTCATCATGAAGAAATGAGAATGAAACATGCTTTTAAAACAGTATTGATTCTGCGTAACCCCGTCCCCTTAAAAGCACCAATTAAAATATAAAGACACAAATAAGTTAAAAGTCAAATAAAGGAAACTGATATTTTTATATCGATGATGGTATTTTATATATCACATATCTAGCAATCTTGGTAACTTATTAATTTTAATAGTTCATGTGTGGATTAGTTGGATTTTTTATATATCCTATGTGCTCTCTGAGGAAATGAGAGTTTTATTTCGTCTTTTGCAATTCTTACATTCTTTATTTATTATTCATTCTTTATTGCATTGTCTTGGATTTTCAAGACAAGGTTGATATAAAAAAGAGTCGTGGGAATTCCTGGTCTTCTTCTCTGTATTTAAGGGGCAGGGTACATATGACTATGACAGTGTGTTTCCTATAGATTTTTAAAATCAGTGTATGGAAGCTCATTTTAATTCTGTGTTTGCTAAGAATTTCTTCAATTGGGAGAGTTTTGAATTTTGTCAAATAATAATATGAATTCTAAAATTTTTCTGAGTTGATTGATTTTTATATATTAAACCATACTTGCATTTCTGGAATAAAGTATGTGTCATCATGATATGTTATCCTTTTTCATAAATCGCTTGATTCTATTTGCTAGATTTCATTTAGAGATTTAGCATTTATGTTTGTGAGGAAAACTGACCTATAATTTTCCATCCTGCCATTTCTTGAGCAGAAGAGGCAGGAGCATTTTGTCTCATTTCCATTGAGTTGTTCACACTGGTTGTTTCCTCTGGACCTGGAGCTCAAGCCTCAGGGGTGTGTGGCCTGGGTCCTTTGGAGCCAACTGACCCAACTGCTGCTCCACCAGGGTGTGCCCAAATTAGCTTTAAATATTTGCATATTTAATTTAAATAGTTAATAAAATTTAAATATTTATGTACTCCTCAAGCTTCTACTTCTTCTATCGGGTGTGAAAAGCTGAAATTGTTTTCCAGGACTCTGGACATTTCATCTAAATGTCCAAATGCTTTGGCAAGAGATTGTTCTGTGTATGAAGGACCTGCAATGACACACACTTTTCATTTCCAATATTGGTGATGCTTTCTCTCTGGTTTGGACTGATTGTATCCATGCTTATCAATCGCAGCAACTTTTTTCAAAGGATGAATGTTTGCATTTGCTAATCGCATTGCACGGTTATTTCTGCTCTTTTCTTTATTATTTCCTGCTTTAATCTTTGTGCTTAGTTTGTCTTTATTTTTCTAACTTGAGGTGGATACTTCAGTTATTAAGTTTCACCCTTTCTTCTTTTATAATATCTGCTTTTAAGACTTCATGTTTCACTTTAATTACAGCTTAGTTCTAGATCGTGTTTGTGAATATTTGTGTATTTGTGTGTGTGTGTATATATATTTATATTTATATATATGCATACAAATATATGTGTATTTTAATGAAAGGAGCTGGCAGGAATAAAGGTGAGCAGCCAAGCGGTCAGGAAGAGAAGGAAGAAGCACTTTTAAATTTTGATTCAGTTGCTCATCTTAGTTGTTCACCCAGATTCTTGGGTGTGAATCCTGACCTGATCTATTGAAAATACACATTCCTGGGCCGCACTTCAGACCCACTGAGTCCGTGTCCCGGGTGATTCCTATGATCCTACAGGGCTGACACCGTCTGCTCCCCAGTAGGGGGGCTGATGAAGACACGTGAACGAAGGTGCTTGGTCACAAAGGTTCGGGAGGAAGGAGAGAGACGGGGCAGGCGCGGACAGGTATTTTGGCTGCTGGCTTAACTTCCTAACCCTTGGATCCCTTTGCACAAGTTAGTCCCAAATTTATGCTACAAACCAGGCGTGCTTGGTCTTCCTGTCTCCTTCAGTCAGCACAGGAGAAAGGGCACCGACGCCACTCAGGGATAAAATGTAGGGAGTTTGACTCGTGATCCTGGGACTGTCACTGTACCTTTGCGGGTTCTGGTGACTGGACAGTGTGCTTCCATCTCTCCTTTGGGGGCTCAGGGGAACCGTGTTGGAGGACTTGCACTTCTCAGCGACCTTGCTCCTGCTGGGGACCGGAAAAGACTCATCACAGCCAGGCCGGGGTCACCGCACGACAGAGCGAGTGTGGACAGCAGGCTGTGGGGGAGCACCGCCGGGCTCTCCCACAAATGTCGCCTTCGAACGAGCGTCAGTCTGGGGGCCGCAGTTGTGCCCCTTACCTGAGATTTGTCTCATTAGAGAGGCCTCATCTTCGGGCTCAGGTTCTCATCATTTCCCCCCACGAATTCACTCCACAAATATTTATTAAATGTAACTGTGCAGAGAACACATTTAACACACATTTGGTATTAAAGTCCAGCGTCGTTGCTGGGGGCCCGGGAGTGAATAAGAGATCCAACTCCGCTATCGTGAGGCCGATAGGTGAAGACAGGCAGTAAAAGTCCGTCGCATAGCAGGTTGGTTCACAGGGGATTCTGGGAACTGGGTGTATGGACCACACTCATGATTTGACAAAACTTCAGATTTAAAGAAAAGTTGAAAGAATAGTACAAACGATTTTTAGGGACTCTCCATGGAGACTTCCCAGATGCTGGTGTGATATATTACCTTTAATCCCTTCTTTGTCTTCCTTTCCATCTCCACGCCTATCTCTTCTCCACTCCCCTCCCTTCTCTTCCCCTTCCTGCCTCCCCCATCCCTCTCCTCTCCTCCATGGAAGCCCCTTAATCTGGCTCTTGTTCCTCTGCCGAGTTTCCACCAGTTTGTCCTCACTTCCTCACTTTTTGCCACAGAAGATGCTCTAGGTATATCTTTCCGAGCCCCAGACCTGGAATCAGCCATTGCTGCCTTTCTGGGAAATTTTGCACACACACACACACACACACACACACGCCCACACTCATTTCCATTTCTGTATCTATCCACACTTTCTCTCCATCCGTCCATGGCCCATCCTTTATCTGTATCTGTGAGTCCTCACAAGTAACTCCAATTCCAACACGACCTCATGATCCATTTCCTTTCTTCCTTTCCATGTTCATAATTTCCTTCTGGACAGTGGAAGGCCGAGCTCCTTTTACAAGTGAACATTGTATTCACTTATTTGTCCGTCCTAGACCATGCAGGGTCGTTTCAGAATTACTAACCCATTCCTCTGCAGAAAGGAAGCCTGCTGGTTATAATTCAATATTCGTTGAAGTTCTTTTTTTCCTGTTGTCTGAGGGCATGCAATATAATGCTATAGTCAAAGTTTCTTATTTCTGGGCTTTCAGTATATTTGTTATTTATTTGAAATATAACTGCAATCTGTTTGTATCCTAGTTTATGTCCCTTATGCCATCCGTGTTGATTTCCTCCCTCTCCTCTCCTTCCCATCCCCTCCCCTCCCAGGTCTTCCTTTCCCCTCCCCTCCCCTCCCCTCCCCTCCCCTCTCTTCCCTTCCCCTCCCCTCCCCTTCCCTTCTCTTCCTTTCTCCCTCCCTCTCTTCCTTCCTTCATTTTTGAGTATGTGAAGCATTAGCATAGTCAGGATTACACAAAATACTATAGTCAGAAAAGTGTTATTCTTTGGTCTCCCATCCTCATTCCTCGTTTTTTTTTTAAGAGGGGAAGGAAGGTCGGAGGTAAGAGAGAGGGAGGGAGGGTACAAAGGAAGGAAAGAAAGAAGGAAGGAGAAAGAAAGAAAGGAATGAAGGAGGGAGAGAAAGAAACATTTTGTTTATTTAGTTGTTCATTTTTTTATTTTTTACCCCAGTCTGGAACCCAAGTCCTTGGGTTATGCACCAGCGTCTCTGTCGCCTGAGCCAGGACGGGCCCTGAACCTTCCAGCGCTTCCTGTCCCTTCTCACCCAGGCCCTTATGGACAGAAATGTGCGCCCAAGAGCTAACCCCCAGGACTTCGGAATGGGCCTCTACTTGAACAGAGGGTCTTTACAGCGGTAACAGAGAACGAGGTCACGTGGCTGGGTTCTAGTCCAGTGTGACTGGTGTGCTTTTAGAAGAGGTGGGGACACAGACACACACAGAGAGGGCATGTGAGGACACAGGGAGATGACGGCCACCGAGCCAAGGAAGGAGGTCCGGGACACAGCGGCCTCCCCGCGCCTTGGCGTTGGGCTTCCAGACCGCAGACCTGCGAGGAAGGATGCCTGCTGTCAGCCACCAGCCAGCGGCTTTGTCACAGCAGTGGGAGCGGGCGGACGGAGCAGCGGCTCGCTGATCTTTCTGTCCTTGTTTCCTTTGTGCTCAGGCCAGAAGATGTGTGCCTATTTTCTCATTTCTCCTTTTCTCTCGTACCGAGTGTGTAAAGAGGTCCAAGAAACGATGCTCTGGCACTTTTCACTGAATAAAATATTCGAGAATCGCTCCACATCAGCGCGTGCGTTGCTGAACCATAAATAACCAGACACTCACGGGATAAACCCCTCTTGGTCGTGATGTGACATCTATTGTCTACGTCACGACATGGACTTTTGGAATCTCTGTGAGGATTCTCACGTCTACGCCCTGAGGAATGACAGGCGGTGCGCGTCTTCTCCGGGAATGCCCGTGCCAGCTTTGGGTGTCACTCCCGTCCTCATACAAGGCGGTGGGGAGGGTGTTCTCTTGCTCTAGTTCCTGGAAGAGTGTGTATGAAATTGATATTATTTCTTCCTTAAATGTTTGGAAGAATTCACCAGTGAAGGCATCTGGGCCTAAAGGGATTTTGGGGGTGGGAGGTGAAGGAGAAAAGGTAGGAGGGAAGGAGGTTTTAAGTGACAGGTTGCATCTTTAATCGACATAACTGCTGACATTTTCTGGTTTTTCATACACCAATGTGGATCGGTGGTGCTTTCAGAGTCAGTCCACTTCATCTTGCTGTCAGTGCTTTCCTGGGAAGCAGGCTGGTCCCGGGGCTCGTTCAGAAGGCAGAGCCCTGCCGGAGGGGAGGACGCGCCTGCAGACACAGACAGATTAGTGGGAGGAGCATGCAGACAGCATCGCACAGGATGTGCAAAGGCCCCGAGGCCTGTGCAGCTTGGCGTGTCACAGAGCAGTAGGCAGGCCGTGCAGAGTGAGAGACAGTGATAGAGATGAAAGCAGCATGGACACAGAGCCCAGCGTGTCCAGGCCATTGTAGGCTCTCCAGCTTTGGTCCTGAGTGACTCAGGCTTTTGAGCAGAATTGAGCTGCAATCTGACTTAAGTTTCAAAAGGTCAGACTGGCTGCTGAGAACCAACTCAAGGAAAAGACCGACAAGGAGGCTCGTGGTCCAGGGAAGTGGCAGTGAGTTGGTGAGCACGGACACACCTGGGAAGCCTTTGAGAGTTGCACGTCCTGATGGAGTGGATGGAGGGTGTAGGGGAAGGAGAAAGGCTGACTCTGGATTTTAGCCTGAAGCAATGATCAAGTACGGAGGCAGGGGCAGGGGTGGTGAGGCAGGGGTAGGGGTGGTGAGGCAGGGGCAGGTGTGGCGAGGAGGCTGGAGCTGGGACGTGGCGAGCTCTGGGGAGGTGGCTCCAGGGACGTGGCTCCGAGCGCCCCGTGAGGAGGATGCAGGTGGGTGCACTGGGGTGCTCAGGTGAATGTGGGCACCGCTTGCAGGGAGAGACCCTTAATACCCACTTGAAGGGTTGATGTTGCCAGGGGGGCGAGGGCAAACTGAAGAGCAGGAATGAGCCCCGGAGCCACCCTGTGGTGGACAGGTGAGGAGGGAGCTTGCTGACCGGGGCCAGGAGAAAATGTCTGGATGTGTGGCATCTTGAAACCCACCGAAGTGGAGGGCGAGGTCAGCGAGGCCGTGGGTGGCTGCCTCTGGGCCTGTCCAGCAGTGACCTGGCTTGGACCATTGGATGAGCCCACGGGGTCACTGGGGAAATGGAGGGTGCCTACGGCATCTGTGGGAGAGCTGAGCCCATTTGAATCACAGCCACTGGCCCACGCCTTCAGCGTGCGTCACCTGTGTGGCAGAGTGAGTGTCACCCCCACCCCCAGCACCAGGCGTGCAGACTTGAGTGCTGTGCCGGGATGGACGGAGCCAGGGGCTGGTGACGCCGGCCGAGCCACCTCCAGGAAGCCCTCCGGGATCTTCCCCGTTGCGAGCTCACTTTCGGTTTGCACAGCAAAGACCTCCTGCCCCTCTGATTCCTGAGAACCGCGGAATCTTGGTGTCGGCTGCGCATCTGGGCAGCACGGAGGAGCCAGGCTTAGCTTGCTCACCTGCTTAGCTCAGCTTAGCTCCACAAGCCTGCTCCGAACCCACTCCACAGATGAGCACACTGAGGCTCGGCGACCTTGCCCAAGGTCACTGCAAGGGAAGGGTGCAACTCCGCTTTGAATTCCATTTGTGTTCTACCAGCGACTGTCATCTTCCACCTCAGGGGCCTTTGCATACAGCAGGGGCATGGGGAACATGGTTTTCTGTGTTTTTGGGGGTTGACACAAAAAATGAAGTGAGACGATTTCTGCAGCGCCCCAAGGGGAGGACATCTGCTGGCCGCTGCACAGATAAACTCAGAGGGGCTCGCTGCTCACCCGTCAGGCCCTGCTGTGGGCCGGGGGCTGCGTGGCTCATGCCTGGTGGCCCGCTGTGGGGAGCCGGCCTGGCTTTGCCTGAGACGGGGGCCATCACTAGGGAGCCCCGATCCTTCTGGCCACCACCCGAGGCTGCGTATTCAGGAGACCTCACCTTCTCATGCCCCTGAGGAATGGTGGCGCCGCCGAGTCTGGTGCTGGGTGACCTGTGTGACTGGCAAAGTCCCCTCCGGACTGGGATCCCGACCAGCGTAGGTGCGGTGCTCACGTGGAGCCGACGGTGACGCTCCCACCTGGGCGGCCTCTCCCCTCCCCAGTCAGTCCTCGCTTTCTCCGGGGCCCGAAGGGAGGCCTGTCCGGGGTGAGGGCTGGCTTCTCTGGGCCCCCACAGGGCACGCTGGCGCTCGGGGACCGGCAGTGCCAGGGATGAGCAGACCGGAGTGGCGGGTGCGGAAGGAAGACGCCCCTTCCTTGCCCGAGGGTGGTGATGCCCGGCACGCCCTCCGCGGCCTGTTGGGAGGCGTCATCCGGGTCTGGGCGGCTTCTCCTCATTGTGACTGGCGGACGGAGAAGGATGGGGGCCGGGTGGGGCCCCAGGGGCTTGGGCATTGGCCGGGCTGGCCGGGCTCAGCACTCCTGTGACCATGTGTCCTGGCTGGCTTCTGTCAGACATCCCTGAGGTAGGTGGACAGCATCAACCCCGGGCTCCTCCCAGCTTCCCAGTTCTCTGTTCTCAATCCATCCATCAAACCTATTTTGAGGGCTCGCAGTGAAGCCTGGGCGTTTTACATTATCCCACACACCTACCTCACACCTCCCCGAGTTCCAGAGTCTCTCCTGAATGGCATGTCAGTGGACACATTTCTGGACTGGAGGGCCCCTCGGTCAGCCTCCTTTTCCAGGAGCTGCTGGGTCACCTCCCGGTCCGGCTGGTCACTGCTCCTGATGGCAAGTCGCAGGCTAGGCCACAAGGCCTCCTGGGCTCAGGCCTTCGGATTCCCTGGTCCCCGCGGGGCAGTGGGCAAGCACAGGGAAGCGGGATAAGGAAACAGCACTGTCAGTAAATCTCAGAGGATGGAAAAATTCCCCAAGGGGCTCAGAACAGGAACCCCGAGTACGTTATGTAACAGTCGGGAGTGTGACCGCTGTCCTGGAGCCCTGCCCCTGCTCCCCGCATCCACAGTGGGAGAAGCTCTCGAGAAGGCCCCCTTGCTCAGGACACAGCGGCATCTGATTCTGGACATGGGGCTGGCGGGGGCAGTCTCCCAGATGCCAGGGCTCGCCCGTGCTTCCCAGCCGCCCTTGCACAGGGCTGGGTCACCTGACTAGCTTTGACCAATGGGCTGTGTGTCCGGTGCGCCCCATCCCTCCTGGGCTGAGGCTGTGGGTCAGCAAGATTCTGTCATCTCTCTCTTCCCCTGCTGTGGCCGAGGGGCCGGAGGGGCCGGAGGGGTTGGAGGGCTTCTCGTTCTCGTGGGACCCTCTAGAGCGAGAGATTCATTTGTTACTGTCGTGCAGCCTGGCCTCCCTTTTTTGGAAACTGCACTTTGGAGGGTAGGTCAGCAGCCTTGGACGATGTGTGCAGTGCAGGGCATGCACACAGGATGGCCTCCTGTCATGGAAATGGAATCCCACACCTATCTGGTGGTGGGGTTTGTTGAAGAGGGGGTGTAAAATGCTGGGGTGCGGACCTGGAGCTGGGGTGAAAAACCAAAATAAAAAACTAACGAAAGATTTCTCCCCTCCTCTCCCCTCCCCTCCCCTCCCTCCCCAACTTTCCCTCTCCCTTTCTTCCCTCCTCTCTTGCAAAAACCTTGCAGTCAGTACCTGGCACACCATGGGGGGCCAAACTCCCTCTGGAGGCTCAGTGTCCAAGGGGAGACAGCCCCCACCTCCCTGAGTGGAGTGACATCAGCCTGCCAACCGTCATGGCATTTGGTCAGCAGCGCCCCAGAACCGTCAGAGGTGTGAACCCTCATCTACCCCCGCCCCCACACACACACAGGAAGGAGGCTGCAGGGCCAGCGCCAGCCGGCGCCCCGTAGGAGGAGGGCACACGGGATGAAGAGAAAGGCATCTCTCTGAACTTCACTGAACTTCACTGAGCTTCACGAGCAGGAGCAGGGTGGGTTCCACCTGCCAGTGATTTCAGGGGGAGTGTGTGGGGAGGAGAGAGCCTGGCTTCCACAGCCAAATTCCCAGGGGGTTTCAGTCACGCCCCAGGAGTCCAGTCTGTTATCACCTCCACGCCTTTACTCTGGGGACTGTGGCAATAAAGTCCTCAGCTCTCTGTTGCCACTCGATTTTCAGTCTTTGTAAAACAACAAAAATGAAAATGAAACCTGACCACACCCCAGGTTAGCACCTCAAATGGCTGGAGAGTTTCTGAGGGGTGTTTTCTGATCTTGGAGCGAAACTGATACGAATGGTGAGTGTGCGCTCTTGCGGGTGTGGCCTGGGGGCCCTGGGAAGGCTCCTCAGCCCCCAGATCTGCCCTGCTCCCAGGTTCTGCCCTTGCACTGGGGTCTGAAGTCCTCACAGACCTATCAAGGCTCTAGGGGTGCCGGGGGAGGTGTGAGAGGCAAAGAGTGGAAGGGTGGATCTCGCGTGGCTTCAAGAAATGCCAAGTCCAGTCGTGCTTGCCCCTTTCTGAGGGTGACAAGACAAGGAGGGACAGAAGTTCTTGTCAGCAGCCTCTTTGCAAATACAAAATTCACGGAAACTTTCCCACCGTTTCACTGCCTTGTAGGAGAGGTCTCCTGGGCCCCAAGGTCACCAGAGGGCAGGAACCAGATCTGATTGTCTGCCTCTGCCCTGCCCGTCTCCCCGGGGCCTGGTTCCTGGCCTGGCACCTTGGGGGACCATGTATTAGTTTGCTAGGACTGCAGTAACTGAAGTCTTGCAGCACAGGTGGCTTAGAGCCGCAGACATTTACTGTCACATTTCTGGAGGCCGGAAATCTGAACCGAAGGTGTTGGAAGCACTGAGCTTCTTCTGAAGGCTCTGGGGGAGGGTGCTTCCTGTCTCTCAGCTTCTGGGGGCTGCTGGGCATCCCTGGCGCTCCTGGTAGCTGTTATCGGTCCTTTCTTGGTCTCCCAGGGCATATGGCTTGTGTGTGTGTGTCTGTGTGTCTGGGTGTCTGTGTGTCCTCTCCTTTTCCTAGAAGGATTCAGGGTCATACTGGATTAAGGATACATCCTAATCTACTATATCACCTTAACTGAATTCATTATGTCTGCAATGATCTTATTTCCAAATAAGGTTACACTCACAGTGACAAGGGTTAGGACACCTACTGATTTGGGAGAACACAATTTAACCCACAAGAGCAGGCAAATCCATATTTACCAAGCTGATGATCAGAAGCTTTGGGATTAGAGGGGTCATGGGAAAACGAGAGAGCACAGGAGGAGAAGGACTTGCACCAAAAATGTGCATGTTTATCAAATACCGCAGTGAGTGCGATGTGTGAGGAGGGTGTGGTTTTCACCCAGTTCGCCACTTTCCTGGGGCCCGGTCTTTCTCTTCTAACGGGCATTGTGTACTTTTGTTGTCTGTTCATCCATTCATCCATCTGTCTACACCATTCATCCATCCATCCATCCATCCATCCATCCATCCATCCATCCATCCATCCAGGGACTATATCAAGGCCAGAGTCTACGCTGACTCTGATCAGACAGGGAAGTAAAAGGTAGTTTCCTCCCCCAAGGAACTCCCAGCCCAGTTAGAAAAAGGCCGTGAAAATGATCATTTTGATACCATAGCTGGGTGGCCACAGAGCTAGAATTCTAGGAGAAATTTGGGAAGGAAGTAATAGAGCAAGATAAAAACAAATTGCTTTATTTTTTGGGTTGGTGCTTCACTTGCATTTCATCCCAGTCAAGACCCCTGATCTGAAAAATATTTGACCTAGGGCGCACCCTGGTGGAGCAGCGGTTGAGCCCGTGGCCTCTGACAGAGGGTCAGCGCCGCGGGCCCCTGGGTTCGAGTCCCATGCGAACAACTCAAGAAAAATGCTTCTTCCTCCTTTCTCTTCCTGCCTGCCTGCCTTCATTTCTGCCTGCATCTTTCCTTAGAAACACACACAAACACACACACATGAGAGAAAGACAAGAAAAGTATCTGACCTCATGACTGTTGGTTAAAATTCGAGCCCCTGATTAGAGTCAGAACTTTCTTTGTAAATATCAGAGGGTGGGTGTCACCGAGAAGAGCGCCCATCCTACCTCTCCCCTACCCCCAGGACTCAGGGCTGGAAACCAACGCGCCTCAAAACGCTGGTCCTGAAGTTCCAGGGAGAGTGTCCTCTGCAGGAAGAATAAGAGGCATCCTGGGGCCTCCGTGCTGCAGAAGACTCTGTGGTGCTTACATAATTAGACCCTCCGTAATCACCACTTTGAAGCTGCCTAGGACGCCAGGGCTCCCAACCCCTAATTTACCTTATAAATTTATTCTGCTAAAAAAGTCGAAAATGTCAGTCTTCTGCTAAAGCTGCATAAATGAATTATCTCCCCAGATGACAGAAGGTGGGAAGGAGGGGGAAGCTGCAAGAGGGCATCCTTCATCGTGGGTGTGAAAGTGCCCACGGTGCGCGTACCCAGCTCAGGGCCAGGAGGCTGCTCCCTGACGTCGCCGCGGTGGGAGGACAGCTCCGTGTCCTCTGAATGGTGGCACAGGTGGCGTAGACACCGCCCTCTGGCCCCACCGCCCTCCGAGAGGACCGAGCGGTCTTGCCTCCGTGTGTGTGCAGTCTCTGGTGCTGGAGTCTCCAGACTGAAGGGACTGAGGGGGTCACATCCAGCCTCGCCCTGCAGCTGCCAGCATCCGGCCTGGAACCAACGCCCAGCACCGAACTAAGCTACAGAGCCCAGCGACCACATCTTTGATTTTCCACGACACGGTACAAAAAAAGGATGTCTTTAGTGACATTTTAGGAGGGTTGGCTTTAAAGCCTTTCTCATCCCATAATCCGAACATCGTAGAGGCCATTGTTGCTGTATTCCTTCCAGTCTTTTCCAGGCCGCTGGCCTGCTGCTCACCTCCCTGAGTGCAGCAGCCACCCTGACTGGTAGTTTCCTCCCGCTGATGATGAAAGTCGTGAATGCCGATGGTGGGCAACTTGAGGACCAGGAGAATGAAGTGAACAATGACCCTCCTGTCCCCATTCTGAGGTGGCTAACACAACCGGGGTTTGCTTCTCAGTCTTGTTCTGAGGGCTGGGCTTTTCCCGTGTCCCCTTGCCAGCTTGCGGAGGTACAGGGTCCTTCCCGCTTGTTCACCAGTCACCTACTATGTGCTCGCCTTGGGCACAGGAGAAAGGACAGATGGTGACTATCCCCTCGGAGGAGCTCAGGGCCCAGCGACATGCTGGCCTGCTAGGGATAGACTATAGATTTTGTCTGGATTTTCAGAAGTGAGCCGAGTCCCTGCACATAGTAGGTGCTTTATCAATATGAGTTCAGTATGCTCTGCTGGAGAGACCTTGTGAAATGATTCTTCCTCCTCTCATTTCCTCTCCTCCCTCCCTTCCACCCCTCTTTCTTTTAAAGGAAAGTGCAGGCAGGAATGAAGGCGAGCAGAGGCAGGTAGAGCGAGAAGGGAGAAACATTTATGTGTTTTATTTAGTTGTTCATCTCGGTAGTTCCCCCGCCCCGGGTCTTGAACCTGGATCCGTGGGATGTACATGGACTGAGTCCTGTGGCCTTATCTGCTAAGTCACCAGGGTGCACCCCTTTTTTCTCTTACAACAAATTTTGAGTTTAAAAACTATTAGTTGGCTGTGTTCACGAATGGCATCCGGGAAGAAATACTCTTTCACTCCTGAAATGAAATGCTGAATGCCATCGATGGGGTGGGATTTGAAGAACGGGGCTTCCATATCCATATCTTAGCTTCTTAGAATGTCTACCACGTGCCAGGGCCGGTGTGGGTTTTCAGGCCAATGACGGGGCGCTACGCGGGAGCCTGGGACACTGAGGGAGCGGCTGGCCCGGGGCTCCCTGCTGGCGCTGCGTCCCCTGCAGGTGTGCAGGAGCTGTCTCAGAGCCTCCAAGTCTGGGAGGGAGAGGGGCGCTTGTTCCAGAACCGAGCCCCGGGGTGGCCCTGCTTCCCCTCGCTGCCCCCCAAGCCCGGCTCTGCTTTTCTCTTGGTTGAAGCTCCAGACCTCCATGCTTCCTCCTTCGCCCCAGTTCTCTCAGCTTCAGTGTTGGGATTTGTGGCCATGGTCAGGTTTTCTGGCCCCGAAGAGAAGAGTAAAATCTCTTCTCCCAATCCCAGTTTAGACATCGTTTTCGCCTCTTCTGTAGGGACATCGCCGCCCAGCACTGCACTGCGCTTTCCTTTGCTGTCCCAGGCCCACAGCTGCGGGGGCTCTGCTGCCTGCAGATGGCGGCCAGTCCAGTCTGGGCGGAGACCAGCCCGGGAGCGGCCCTGCCTCTGAGTGACTGGCTTCCTGGGAATGCGGGGTCTGCTCCTCCCAGGACCAGACGGGAGGACCTCTGGCAATGTCAGTGGGCCGCCTCGGGTTGAGCTGGCAGGCCTGGACAGAAACTGCTGCAATCTATGACTAGGACCCTCGCCCCTGCCCCTTTGTCCCATGGCACTGGGGAGCCACAGCTTTGGGAGGCTTTACTCCCTTGGTGCTGTGACGGTGTCCCCGACTTCTGCTTTACTGTGTGTGCTCCTCGGAGCAGGGCGCTGCAGCAAATTCAGGTTTGTGAGGCAGGAGAGGCTCGGGCCTGGCTGTCTCTCAGCTGGGCAGGGTGAGGGGTGACCCTCATGCAGACCCAGCCTCTGATGCTCACTGAGAGGCTTGATGGGCCCTGCAGTGGCCAGGGGACTATGCAGCCACTGTTATGTTGTCATCTTCTAGCGACATCGCTGGGCCTCTTGGGACACGAGGAGCATGCTGGGCCGTGTCCATCAGGGTGTGGCCCACCGTCTGCAGTTGGAATGAAGCACCACCTGGCGTGTCTTTGGAGGACCTCTGTGACCCCTGCCTGTGGCAGAGGTCATTTGCAGGTACTGTCAAGGTCGCCGTGAAAGGTCTTAAAGTAGCAAGTCCCGGCCCATCTCAGGAGGGGCCCCATTCCCTGAAGGATTCTGGGGGAATTGTCGCCTGGCACAGAGTTTCTCGCTTTGAGGATCTCCCTGCAGCCCCGTCCCAGGGCCTGGGGGCTCTCTGCATGTGCCCCGATGTGGGAACTGTCACCCCCAGAGATCAGAAGGAGCATGGGACTCAGACAATTCAATAAAGTCACAATATAACGTCCAAAGCCTTTCATACTTTTTTTCACTTTCTTTAACTCAATTTATTTTTCATTTTGTGGACAGAGATTTAGTCCGAGTATTAGTTTATGATTTTTGCTGAAGGAATTACTCAACACACACACATATAAAGAGGAAATATTATTTTTATCATTTATTTTGTGCCATGTACACCATCGGAGAAGAAAACGGAGCGAAATCACTTCAGCACCGCTGTGTTTTTCATTACAAAGTTATTACATATAGAAATTACTCCAAATTATCTGAAATGAATGGAAATTATGAGGTTTAAATTCCCCAGGTTACTGCAGGCACAGCTCTGGAAATTTATTTTGTCATCTTGCTGAACATAATTGCTACAACAAAATTTCTTCCATTTTACAACAGCAGCATAACTTATTTATACCGGCGTGGCTGTAATTTTACATCAATAAGTTGCATGGGAAGGAATACACAGGTGGTAATTGAAAACAATAATTTGTGCTGAGGTCCAGGTGGAATGGTTGGCTCAGGAAAAGGCTCCAGTTACTATCGTAACCGCACTGTGTCACGGCGATCTCCTCCTGTCCCGCGAGCCGGCACCCCTCAAACCGCGCAGACACCCGCAACCTCGCGGCTGCTGCGTGGCAGCTGAACTCTGCCACTTTGCACCACGACGCACGTGTCCTGGTCTGGACGCGGAGGCCCCAGGGCCTTGGGGGAACAGAGAGCCCGGGACCAACTCTCTGCAGCTCTGTCTCTCTCCTGCTCCTGTTTTCAACTTGCCTCTGGGTTGGGTGCATTTAGGTACCCACAGCTAATTAAGGTGTTTGATAGATTTCAGTTGGAGTATGAGTCCTTGCCAGAAACATCGATGATTCGATTCCCCAGACACGACGTGGCGTGTGAAATCCACTAACGCTTTCTGCATTGCGTGTTCCTTCCCAGCCGGAATGTGTGATCTGGGTACAATACCCAAACGGTCCCCAAACAGGCGTCCTCACTCTTCAGTTCTCTAATTGTTCCTGTTAAGCAGATACAAATAATGAAACTGCGGATGCCTGGGCTGAATCTCAGCAGCTGATGAGTCTGTCCATCTGAATTTGGAGGTCAGATTCAGGTTTTTAAAAACACCTTAAACCTGTCCTCTTTAGACTGTGAATTGGTGAGGGTGACCTGGAGACAGGTCAGAGATGGGTGTTTTTGCTCTTGTCTCGCCCAGGCCCCCATTTTAGGACACGTGGGAGGGAAAAGAGAGAGCGTGAGAGAAGAGGCAGGGAGAGGGGATTTGTCTGAAGTTCAAACAAGAAATATTATTTCCACATCATCTGTATTTTACAAGCCATGGTTTTTCAATATCCCAAGGGCTTACATCTCAGTGAAATTATTTTTTGAAGGGCCTGGATTAAACGAACCCCGGAATGCACAGCAACCCCGCAGCTCCGTTTTCCCTGGGCGGCATTCATTATCTTTTGTTGTAGCAAATTGTCTGCCTTGTAAATTGAGCCCACAACGTGTCTTCAGCAGATGTAATGTTTGAATGTCTGCACAGGAGAATAACTTTGATAACTTCCAGGGACTTGAGCTAGAATATTCCAGCTCCAGAAGGTGCCTGCAGTTCAGACTTTGCGTCTGTCTGTCTGTCTGTCAGTCTGTCAGCTTGCCACCTTACCCTTTCTCTGTACTAGAGGAAAAACCACTCAAGTGTTTTCTAGGATACAAGCTACCTTTGTTGAATTCACTCGAAAGCAGCTGTGGCTGTTTCGAAAACTACCAAACAACAGATGAGATCTCCCAGAACCGTTTTCTCTTCTACTTCTGGGATGCCTCTCTGAAGCAAGGTGTTGGCTGGCTTTTATTTTTATCTTTGGGTAGGCGCCCCCTTGCCGTGCGGTTCCCATTAGCCCAGCCTGCAAAGGGATGCTGGCCTGACTCATGTCTCTTTCCTCTGCTCTCCCCAAGAGAGCACGTCCCCCTCACTTTCCTCTCCATCACTTCATCACTTCCTTTGCGCTGCAGGCCGGCAGCTTGGGCTGTGATTTGCAGAGCCTGGGACTGGGGTATGGGGGCCGAACCCCAAACTGAGTCAGACCAACTCCAGTGGAGCATTGACTGAAATTTCCTCTTTCTCAAACTGCTTAAGGATACAAGCTAATTAATCCTCCCAGCTTCATAAAACCCTTGTTAGGAAGGTGACGATTACAGCCTCCGTCCCAGCCGCTCCTGGTTGGTGCTGTAGGCCCAGACACCTCACTGCAGTGCCGATAGCTCTTCACGGCTGCACAGTCACTCACAACTGCAAGTTCCCCTCTGAATCCCAGCGCCTTCCCCAAATGAACCATTTTTACTCTTGTTCTTTTCCTTGCTGATGCTCTAAATAGGGAAGATTGACGGTCTCGAGACCATTGAATGCAAGCTGGGGTGTGTGTGCATGTGTTATACAGAAAGTGTCTCTCTGCTGCTTCCTAGCTTGTCACTCCAAATTGTCCACCCAAAAGTGACACGCACGCATCCCCCCACCCCCCGCCCCAGCCACTCTGATCCTCGTGTACCTGAGGAGCAGGAGTGGGATTTGGTGGCATCCGATCATGTTTGTGAAGATTATTTCTCCCAAGTCCACCAAATGGGCGTTGCCAGTCCCTACCAAATTTGAACTGATGACTCAACTCAAGAATTAAAATTAGCAAGGCAAGAAAATTCCAAATGAGGTGAGAAAGCTGTAGAAATAGTTCCAGATCCCCTCGTACAGAGCCATTCAATATCACTTCTGATGACAGGGACAGAGCTAGGAACATTCGATGTGGGTGTGAGTCTTTTTCATGTACGGAGAGCTGGGTAAGTATTTTTTAAGGAAAATAATACATGAATCAGGAATCGTGAATTTTGTTTAACCCCTTGCAGGCTGCAGCCATAAAGACAGCAGGCAGTGACGCCTCTGTTTCCGTAGAGCCCACTCCCTGAGCTTCATGCAGTCAGGCAGGAAGGGAATCTGCTAATGCAGCGCTCCAAGTGTTACTTGCAGAAACAAATAAGTGGCAAAGCAATGCTGCTAAATCCAGTCCATAGAAAGAAGAACCAAAGAAGTATTGCCCCCACTATAAGGTTCCAACTCAGCAAAGACTTAACTGATGCCTACAGCGCTTAGACATTTGCGGTAATTTTCAGAATATAAAAATAATTCTGGAAGAGAAGCCAGGATGCTCAAAAGGCCTCTTTTGTCTTTTTATGCTTCTGGATTTGATGACTTCCAGAGATTCGAGAAGTCGAAGGAAGGAGGTGAGGGCCACTTTGGGGGCCTTAGTACAATGTGCATAAATATGATTTGCCGAGCCCCTCGTGGTGGTTTCCCTGAAAGTTAAAAAAGTCAGTCCACCAATCAGATTGATGCATTTTGTTTATCCTCATCTTTGAAATCGATGCATTTATAGATCTCGAGGAACAGAAACGAGCAGACAAAGTTTGCTTTTGAATTTGCCTTCTACCTGTGTGGGAAGAGAAATCTCGCCTTTTATTTTTTTGTATGGATTTTTTTTTTTTTTTTAGGCACCAGAAATGAAACCCAGAGTAATTAGGTAAGCTGTGTTGCTGAGTTTTTATCTGGTTACAAAGTTATTTGGCCATATTTTGGAGCGAATTCTTGACTTTTTGTTAAAAAAACAAAATCAATGGCAACAAATAAACAAGTGAAACGTTGATTTTCTTTCTGCAGGAATATTGGGAGTTCTCACTTTTAGTGATATTACTTATCTTCCTTCTTTTCAAATTTTTGTAAAGACAAAATATAAAATAAAAAAACTCAGAGGGCCAAGATTACATTGCAGAGACTCAGCAGAGTTCTGCCTCCCCTAAGAGTTAAGTTTGGAGAAAGGTTCAAGAATTCTGAAGCAGAAAGCAGACTGGGGGGGCGGTCAGCGGTCTGTTCAATCTGTGGCTGCTGCGTGTTACGGCCAGCACACATGAGGAAGAGGAGTCTCACACCAGGTTCATAAAAATACATTGTGATTTGGTGAGATGACTTGTGATTTCTGAACTCTTCCTTTATAAAGACATTTTAAGGGATGGAGAGTATGGGGGATGATCAGCTGGAATGCACTGTGAAGCCAGCAAAAGGAGAGCAGGGAAATGCTTGGGAGTTCAAATGCTTTTTGACATCTGCTATCTTGTTACTGTCCTTGAAAACAGTGCAGAAAACGGCTTTTCTCTCCACCCCATTCCAGTGTGCGCAAGCCTCCAGCTGTGGGCAGAGCGCACAGTAGGCCTAGAGCAGGTGCCGGAGAAATGATGGGAGCTTTGTGCTGTTACCTGAGACCCACATGCGGGCCTGCACATTTTTCTCTGATAATTCATATGTTCAGCACCTGCACCCCTGCACACTTTTGGGGGCGGGGGAGAAGGCTGACTTGCATTCTAAACAAAGACTGACTGGGTCAGGTGGTGGGAGCCCGCGTGCCTGTGCCTTCTCCGAGGGGCTCTGGATGCCCGTTTGCGTGGGTCCTGAGGAAGGGCCACGGACCCGGCACAGGCTCCAGCCCCGTCGCCCCCGTCCCGCCGGTGGTCTGGGCATCGGGCGAGTGGGGAAACATCAGCGTGGGCCAGCTGCCTAAGCCGGGCCGGTCGAGGGGGAGGTCAAGGTCGGCGGAGAGGCGGCTATTGATCTGGCTCGGAACGCGAGACAGGGAGCGCAGCAAGACTAAAGGGGGAGCTGTGAGACCAGACATTAACAGCTTTCAGCGCTAATGATGCCCGTGCCAGACGGGCAGAGGGAAAAAGAGGAGACTGGAGTGGCAGCTGGGATCGTTCGCTGCCTGAGCCCCGCCGCCTCTCGGGAGAGCTGGAGGAGGAGGAGGAGGAGGAATCAGAGGAGGAGGAATCGGAGGAGGAGGAATCAGAGGAGGAGGAATCGGAGGAGGAGGAGGAGGAGGAGGGGGGCGAAGGGGCCAGCGCTGGGCTGGGCAGGGGCAGGGCGGCCTCTCCCCAGCCGCCGCGAGGTGGAGCGCGCCGGCGGGCGGCGGCGTGTCCGGCCCTGCGCCCGCCCGCCCGCGCGTCCCTCTTCCCGCCGTCGGGGCAGCGCGGGGCCAATGAGGAAGTGCTCCCTGGTCAGTCGTGGCCCGCGCCGCCCCCTGCCCCCTACTTCCTGCGGGGTGGGGCGGGGTGCCCCCTCCCAGACCCCGCCGCCGGGGCGAGCAGGAATGGCAGCTGCAGCCGGGGCCCCTGAGCGCCCTGGGCGCTCCAGGGTGGGGCCCCGTCTCTGGCAGGAGGCTGCCTGGTTCTCCGCCGCCGCAGACCTGGCTCCCCTTCTTTGTAATCACTCCCGAAAGAGCGAGGGTCTCGTGTCGGGATTTCGGGCACCAGACCGCAAGGCGACACGAGGCAGCCGGCGTGCTGCGACCCTCTGAGTCCCGATCTGCCCCGTGGGCTGCGTGACCTTGGGCAAAACGCTTCCCTTCTCTGGACTTCACAGCGCCAGTTCCCAGAAATAGCTAACTGCTTTCCCACTTGGAAGAGTCTGGGCGAGTTGGGATGCTGAGGGTGTAAGAAGTTTATTAAAGGTGCGTGTGGACTTTCTTTAGTTCAGTTAGGCCACTTTCCTGGAGAGTTTTTTGTGGTGGGGCCTGATGGGAGGAGAGGGAGGCACCTCTAGACTTTGGACCGTGTGAGATGGGGTGGAGGTGGGGTTGGGGGGGGAGGGCCGTTTCCAGCAGTTCCGAGTGTTTTGGGGGAACCCCCAATTCGTCCTCCCTCCCCACACCCTGGCCAGCGACCCTGAAACCCACCATGCACAAACCTGCATGCTAGGGCCTATTGTTATTATTTTGGGGGTGGGTTGGGGGCGTTCTCTGCCCCAGCTCCTGGAAGCGTGGTCAAACTGTTGGTGATATCATGCTGCTCAAGACCTTGGAGGGAACAAGAACCCCATGTATCCCCCAAGGGAGCTGGCACTCCCAGAGGCAGCAAGCCGGTCACCAGCTTGGTGCAGCCTCCCTGCCAGGCCTGGGGGCGGGGTGGGTGCAGCTGGGCTCACAGCCGGCAAAGCCCAGCCCTGAGCCAGGCCCTGACCCGCCCTGGCTGCCTCCTGGCCCAGATCAGAGAAACCTTGAGAAGAGAGCAGGGTCCTGCCCAGTGGAGGTCCAGCCTGGGAGACCAGGTCATCAAATAGGCCAAGGTGGTGAGCCTGGGGAGGGTGGGGGCAGGGGATGTTCATGGGGATCTGTCCTGGCCTTGTCCCCGGGTCACCCACAGACCCCCATAACTCCTCTTGTCTTCTATCGCTGGAGATCAAACGGCTGACAAAACAACTGTGTCCTTCCCAGTCTGATGGGCATTTCCAGTCCTGCCCCAGGTGGAGGAGCACTGGGGTAGGGGGACCTTACCTCCAGGTGACAGTAATTGTCAGGAGTGGGAGGGAGGTGGGGAACCTAAGGGGGGGTGGTCACACCCATATCTTCAGATCTGGCCACACCTACTTCTTGGTCTGTAAGTCCAAGGCCCCCTCCCACATGATTCAGGCCTGCCCCCTTAGGCTTCCCAGAGACCCTGGCTTTGGGGGTGAGGCCCTGTTGGATCCCAGTTGCTAATGGGGTGAAGTGGAGGGAGCCCTGATTGCCCCAACATTCCTTCTGGAATGAGACTCAGACAAGGGCTCAAGGTCCCCCCTCCACCAAATGTGCTTTCAGTTCTCTCCTTTATTATTTTATTTTGTCCACTTGGCTCCCCCAGAGTTTGCAGTATCAGAATTTATATGGAGACACACCTTGGAAGTTTAACTCCCACCCCCCAATAAAGCAAAAGTAAAAACAAGCTACTTTTACAGAGAGATAAAGCAATAGGTCATCTCCTCCTGTGCCCCTTGTTGACTCCAAACCTCTTCCCCAGCTCCCCCCTCCCAGCCCCCAGCTTTCCGAAGGGTGGGTGGGACTTGCCTTGGTTCCAATGACTTTCAGTCCTTCGGCGACCTCCCCCCCCCCACCCCCCGCCCCCCGCGCTTCTCTAGGGGTCCTGCTTCCAGGAGGGGAGGAGGGATGAACAGGATTTTCTTTTATTTGAAAGTATCCTGCCCACGTTTTTCCCCTCCTCCCGCTTTGCGCTGCCCGTCGGCGTGGGGAGAAGAGCGCACAAAAACGTTGTTTGCACGTGTGCCCGGCCTGGACTGCGAGTGTGCGCAGGGGCGAGTGTGTGTGTGTGTGTGTATGTGTGTGTGCGCGCGTGTCTCTGTGTATGTGTGTGCTTTCTTGTTCTCTTACAGGGTACAATGTTAAAAAGCCACCGCTAGTCGCCCCCAGTGCTCCGACTCTCTGGGTCTTTTTGTCTCTAGTGCAGATTAAACGTCACGTCCGCACTTGAACTTGAATTTTATCCCATTGTACAGAGGCAGCCCCAGCCACAGAGAGACCGAGAGCTCCCAGAGAACCGGGACTCCGCCATCTTCACGTTGCAATCTATAGCTCCCAGTCCGCGCCGGCACGACCCAGGCGCACCGGGCGAGCCGCGCCGCAGCCCAGCTCCCCCCGGGCCCGCGGCGCCAGGGGAGCGCTGGGGAGCGCTCGCGGGGACCCGGCAGCTTCTCCGGCCGGCGCCAGCCTGCCAGGTGAACTGGGAAGAAGCCGCTCCTGGAGTCCCCCCAGCCTCGGAAGGGTCAGTCTCCGAGAAAAAAAACAAAAAAAACAAAACAAAACAGGCAGCCCTCAGAAAACCCAGAAATAACCGAACCGGGCAGTTTTACATTGCTTTGGGTTTTTCTGAGGGGGCGGGGTGAGGGGGTACGAGACAAGTCCCCAAGTTTTCTTTGCTTTTTTTTTTCTTTTTCTTCTTTTATTTATTTATTTTTTGTTTGCATTTTTTTTTTTTTTTCCTTTTTCCCCCCTCCTGGTAGAAGTGCGCTTTCCATCTACCAGACCTTGAAAGAAAGTGTCAGGAGCCGGTGCAAAATCCAGTTTTAAGTTCAAGAAGACATTTGGAAGTCCAGGAGGCCAAGCGGTTGGAAGAAGTGTAAGCGGTTTTTTTTTTTTTTCTTAAAAAGAATATATTTTTACAGAAACCAGCCAGTCCGCGGCAGCAGAATTTTTTTTTTTTTTGCCTCTTCTGTTTTAGATCGAGAGATTTTTCTCCTTTTTTTCTTCTTGCAAACAAAACAAAACACAGCGTAGAAGAAAGATCAAAATAAAGAAGAAGAGGAGGAGGAAGAGAGGGCAAGAGAGGAAGGGGAAAAAAAAAACAAAACACCAACCCGGGCAGAGGAGGAGCGGCGGCGGCGGCGGCGGCGGCGGCGGCGCGGCGGCGGCGGCGCGGACCCCTCCCCGGCTCCCCCATCGGTGCAGCTCTCCGGGCGATGCCGGAATAGATGCCGGGGCAATGTCCCGCCGCAAACAGGGCAACCCGCAGCATTTGTCCCAGAGGGAGCTCATCGCCCGTAAGTGTCTGCGGCGTGCGCGCGAGGGGCCGGAGGATGGGGCTCCGGGCGCCCGGGGATGGGGACGCCGAGCCGGGCGCAGCCAGGCCGGGCGCCGGCGGGCTCGCAGAGGCAGCGGCGTCGGCCCAGAGCGTGGTGGAGGGCGGGGGGCCTTAGGAAAGTTTCTTTGCAGCCGGGGGACTCGGCGCGCTGCGCAGCCAGACGCGCCTCGGGCTCGGGGGCCTGCGGAGCGGGCTCCAGGCCGGGGAGGGGGCGCGCTGGCTGGAGGAGGTGTGTGTGTGCGCGCGGAGCCCGGCTGGACGCTCGCCCCTCGGCGCGGCGTGTGTGGCGGCGGCGGCGCTGGTGGCGGGGTTTGGAGAGGAGGGGGAGGGGGCTGGGGGAGCGGAGGGGGAGGGGGAGCCGGGAAGTGGGGAAAAGTTGGCGAGCGCGTGGGTCCGCGCTGACAGCGCGGGCGGAGGAGAGCGGGGTGCGCTCGGAGCTGGGGTGGACGCGGGGCGAGGGCGGCCGCCGGCTCCGAGTCCCGGTCGCTGCACCCGGCCGGGCAGGGCGCCGGCCACGCTGGTCCTAGAATTCCGCAGCCGCCTTTCTCTTCCCGCCTCTTGCTATTTGCAAAAGAATCCAGCTGCGCGGTTGTTTGCTGAGCGAAAGCACCCCCCCACCCCCCATTTCCCCACCTCCGTCTGTCTCCTGGGATGGTCTTGTCTTCTTTCCCCCTCTTCCCCCCAAAAAAAGAAAGAAAAAAAAAAGA